>CM035411.1:108585597-108833097 GCA_020310875.1 Ceratopteris richardii
ATGTGGATAACATATTCTGTTTTGTTATTTAGGTACTCTGATGAGGCATCCATTCTTTTAGCAGAGTCATTCCTATATTGTGGGTTAATTGTTCTTGCAAGTGCGGCTTCACTTGGTCTGATTCCCACTTTACATCTGGACGTGGATCAGCTGTACAAATCATGCGTACCCAGAAGATTATGGGCAAAGCATGAGGCTGTATATGCAATGTTCTTTGCCAAAATTTTACCAACTATTGGTATAATTACAAGTTTCTTATTTCCTTTCTGGATGGTACCAACCACTGCCCATTCCATAGCAGGATGGGGGGTATTTCTATTGGGTTCCCTCTCATTTCTTACCACTCTAATAGCAGTCTTTAAGTTTGATCAACTCCCTGTACTAACCCCATGGGTTCTTATTTTTCTGAACCTGCTTGTGATGGCGTTTCCATTTTACAAGAATGGCATAATTAGGATGCTTACCGTATTTGGCTCTGCTTCCTTTTCCACCCCGTTTCTGTGGTGGTCGCTAAAAACAATCGCAACAAGATGTTCCAATTCAGAAAGAGAGGCTGGGAAGACGAGTCCTGTGTTGAAGGTGACGTCAGAGGTTTCATCAAGAAATTGTGCAGATTAGACTCAAAAGTTTTGATCAAAAGATGCGTTTTCTGCTACAATTGAGCATCTAGATTGCATGGACCAGTCACAAGTTCACATAGAGGCTGATTTTAGCAAGGACCTGGATGAATGTTGAACGCTTGGCTCAATTTCAGCCTTGAGAGGCTTCATTCATTACGCACAAGGAAAAACATTTTTGTTATCATTTTCTACTCTTAAAGTGATAGGATAGGATACACATCAATTAGCTAGTTGGTGATTCGATCTGCCCATTGAACAGTGAGATAGATGAAATGCATAATTTGCAACTTGCTTGTATAGGAGTAACTGATGGTTCGTATCAATACAATCAGAGAATCCAATACATATTTGAAGAACTATGTATCCACCATATTCAACGGTTATGGTCACTTTTCTCTAATGTCGAGTTGATTTATAAAACTTTTACATGATTTTTTTGTTACTCAATAATGTTGATCATTATTATCTATTTTCCTTGCTTGTAAATTCCAGTTGATCATTATGAAATATGCTATTTTATTCGTCTTGCCTGTAGATTCCGTTTGATCCCAAGAAATATGCCATTTTATTCCCTTTCATTTGTAGTGTACTTTCTGACACTTATGTGTCATTTTATATTGGCTGAGCTTATTTCGTATGTGTTCAATTCATAGATCTTATAAATTTAGAAATTTGTATTTGAATCCGATGTTCGTAGTGGATTATCATGTTGGTACTTAACATCTATTCTTAAGACGAAATACATATCCTTTTGTTTTCGGGGAGTGATTCTACTGGGAATCACATTATAATGAACGTTTATGGTGCTTGGGTGCAAATAGTTCGCAAAGGTAAATTATCTGTGAACGTTCCATGAACATAGTGACTTCTATTCGAGTTATGGCCAAGTAGATTTGTACATCTTATCAACTATGCCATTCTTATTTGTAAATTTTCTAATACGTCGCTTTTCTCTTGTATCAAGCTCCACGAGAGAGAGAGAGAGAGAGAGAGAGAGAGAGAGAGAGAGAGAGAGAGAGAGAGAGAGAGAGAGAGAGAGAGAGAGAGAGAGAGAGAGAGAGAGAGAGAGAGAGAGAGAGAGAGAGAGAGAGAGAGAGAGAGAGAGAGAGAGAGAGAGCACGCACTTATTCCTTGTTCTACTCCAACCATTGGGTACAATGAACAATGATGGAGATTTGGAATTGTATTAATTCTATGCATGGTGGAACTAATAGTTATCTAGTATTATGATCGACTAGCATGCACATGAGCTTTAGCTACAATCATCAGTTGCTCATCTTTTGACATGCAACAAGAAAGGATTTTATGTGCATCTCTATGGTATAAGCAACCAACATTGATGTGCAAGTCCTTAGCATTCCTTGCCTCTTCTTTTGAGAATTGCTGATAAGGGTGGACTTGTCCAATGGATGAAACAAGTACTACCGAGTCAGCCCATTTGGGTATTATCTTGATATTGAATAAGGAAGTGTCTTACAAAGCATCATAAGCTACTTCATTAGGGTTATATGTTTGATTATATTGTGTATTGATGTGTGTGAACATACTTAGAATTGCTAGGGCCCTTTTTTCCCTCGTTAGGATGTTTTTTTCCTCCTACATGTACATACAACTATAACCCCAACGGATCACTTGTCTTTGTACGTTCACTTGATAATACATTCACTAATGTGTTCTCCAACCTTCCTCTTCTTCCTTGTGCTATTCATGTGCTTCCACATATCTTGAACTCCAACATTTGGTATCAGAGCTAGTCATCGCTTCATTTAGGGCATCATCGACACCCCACCTATCACAGTTTCAAAATGGCATGAAAATTGGTGAGCATAGTTGGGGTGAAAGAAGTTAAAAAGAACTTTATTCTATGCGTCAAAATTTTTATTTGAGCTTATTGTGACCTTCGAACACACTATCATAGCGACTATGCATGCAATTTTGCCCTTTTGTGCTAAACATATATATAGCTTTTGGTTTGCCAATACAAGCATCTCAAAGATTGCTACAAGTTTAGTAGAGCTTGTCACTAGCCATGTCTAGAAGCAATGATGTATTTTGTATGTTGGTTGTTGAGAATAAGTTGGATGATACTAATCACCCATTGTGGACATACATGATGCATTATGTATCGGTAGCAAAAGGCTTGTGGAATATTGTGCATGGTGTTGAAAAACCTCCTAATACATCTGTACTCATTTGTTTGATTCTTTGATAGTGGTGCAACCAAACATATTACCTCATAGAAGAGTTTTTTTGGTACAATTAGCAAGCTTAAGTGCATTGCTAAAGCCTTAGGATTACACATCCATTTAGCTCTTCACAAGAGAGAGCCACATATGAACACTTGCTTGTCAATTTGGTTGTATTCACCTTGGATAATTGTAAAAGCAAAGAAAAATAGGAATCTCGTGAAGTTAGGGAGTTGAGCCCCCGAATCATGTGGTAGGAAGAATAAATTCAAATCATTCCTAAAGTGTAATGTCACTTTTAGGTGAGGGAAAATCCAAATTCAAACTTAGAACATGTGTATAAATACACATACTTTTAGTCTTGCATAGATAGAGCCATTCTGAGAGGCATTGAGCTACTTCAGTGAGCATACATTGAGCTCGCACTACATATGTGTAGTTCACTACACTTCCCTTGTATCATGTGTTCATTAGCATATACATTTTGATACATTTGTTCAAGTACATCTCTATCTACTGTTCTCTGTTGCATCTTCATCATTACAATGACATTGTGGAATCGATTTCTCTACGTGTACTCACTCATTTTCTATACTTTAACTTGGTTTAGTTGGATTGAAGGTTTCTTATACATTCACATCAATTTTCATCAAGTTTGGTTTAGAGGATCTTGAGATATGAAGCATAGAAGGTGATTGTGTCTACATATCTTCTAGATCCTAAAATGTCGGGATGGCCCCCTTGACTTGTTACCATCATTTCTCAGTGTATGGTACAACAAAATTGATAAAAAAACTTGCGTTAGTTAGCTACACAGTCCAATTAGATGTGTGCAAAAGATCTTTGGTCAATTCATACGAGGCTGTGAGCTCTGAGCATAATACAAAGCAGTTCTATTCCCAAAATAGAAGGTTTCTTCACATTTCTAGTACATGCAAGTTATCTGTTTTGATGCAAACATTTTGGAATGATGCTTCAAAGGACTCGATGGTTCCAAATGCATTATTGTGAAGCGAAAGGAGTATATTAAGCATCCTTGGAGTTAACTTGGTAGGTGTAGAGCAGGTTTTGTGCAACACCAACTCATCTCTGGAACCTACCCATCCATCTCCTCACAGTGGTATCATAGCAACAACAAATCAAAATGGGAGACGGATTTCCTTCATCCATAGACAAACTGGATCGAGGTAACTACTCAGCTTGGTCACTTAGAATGGAAGATTGCCTTCAAGAGAGAAACCTCTGTAGTTACATATCTAGAGATGAGATGATGCCAATTCTCAAAAGCAAAGGATAACCAACTCAAGAAGAGCAAGAGAGGTTAACCACATGGTGCTCAAAGGATGATCTAGCAAGGTCATATATTTTTAACTCAATCTCTAATTTTTTAGTTCCACACATCAGGAGTTGCAAGACTTCAAAGGAGACTTGAAATGCTCTTGAAGCATTCTTCTCATCAAGTACCAAGACATGAAAGAATCAACTCTAGATGGAGTTCACCACACTCAAGAAGATGCCCATGCAAAGTGTGACTAAATTTGTTACCAAAATGAAGGACATATCATATCAAGTTGGAAGCATTAGAGAAATCATTGATGAAGAGAAAATAGTAAGGCAAGTGATCAATGGAATAAAGGCATATGACAAATGGGAAGATTTCACCACAACCACGAACCTCTACATGGACATGCAGATTCCTGATTCAACACCCTCATGGGACAATTGTTCACACATGAGGCAAAGCTTATGAAAATTGGAGACAACTCAAAAGGCAAACAATTCCCTACTCTATATACAGATATGAACAAGAATAAAGATAGCAAAGGTGAAGGTAAAAAGTCTGATGATGAAGGTAGTGCCTCTCAAGCAAACTTTGCAAGAAGAGGTAGATGCTCAAGGAAGAGGTAGAGGAGGAAGGCAAGTCAGGGGGAGAGTTCAAGGATCATCTCCATGTTCCATATATGGCCTAAGTAATCACATTACTGATAATTGTTTCAGGAATCCTAGCAATCAAAGAGGAAGAGGTTACAATAGAGGAGGCTATGGAAGCTCAAGAGTTAGATTCAACAACAATAATGTTTACAACATCAACAACTCATACAACAACAATAATTATCAAAGAGGATATAGAGGAAGGAGAGACTACAACAACTATGTAGATGATCAGACTCACGAGGATTCATTGCTTCTAATGAACATGACCATGAATCAAGGTAAAGCTGATGAACATGTATTCTATATAGAATTGGGTTGCTCAAATCATGTAGCAGGGAATGCAACTCTACTCTCAGACTTGGAGGACCCAAGAAATAGACATGAAGTCCAAATAGGAGATGACACAAGGCATCCAATGGAGAAGATAGGCAATGTGAAGACTTTAGATAGTAATATGAACCTATTGAGCAAGGTATTGTATGTGCCAACCATAAGCAAAAATCTCATAAGTGTAGGTCAAATTGTTGAGAAAAGATTGGAGGTCAGTTTCACAAAGAATGGAGCATTTGTTGAGGATCCACATTAGGGATTCAAGAGGATAGCAAGAGGAGAAAAGTCAGGTAGACTATTTACATTTGAGCTCCAAGATACTATGAACATTGCCTTATTCAATTATGGTAGTAGAACGCTATCCGAATTGGAAATTTGGCACAAGAGGTTAGCTCATATAGGTGAAAGATCTCTTAAGCGAATTGATTAGGGATAAGAGTGTGCTTGGTCTACCAAATATCTCCAAACAACACATGATTTACAAATGTAGTGCTTGTCATTTTGGCAAGTCTCACATACAACCATTCACAAAGAAGGGATACATTCATGGAGACCTATTGGAGCTAGTCCATATAGATGTATGGGGACCAAGCAAGGGGTGTTCAATCTTTGAATCTAGGTATCATGTGCCATTCATTGATGATTGTAGCAGATGGACAATGTTATACTTCATGAAGCATAAAGATGAAGTGTTTTCGTGTTTCAAGAAATACCTAGCACTTGTAGAAAATCAAACAAGTAAGTCTTTGAAGAGGCTAAGGTCAGTTGGAGGGGGAGAATATTTCTCCCATGACTTTCATTCTTATCTCCAAGAGAGAGGAATCAAAAGAGAGATTACAACTAGGTATACTCCAAAGCAAAATGGACTGGGAGAGAGAGAAGAAATAGAACCATAGTGGAGGCTGCAAGGTCAATGGTAAATGAGAAGAAGTTGCCCAACTGCCCATGGGCAGAGGATCTATCCACAACCACATATTTGATCAATAGACTCCCATCAAAAGCATTAGATGGGATGACACCTTATGAAGCATGGAATGGAGGAAGACCTAGCCTTGATCATTGTAGAATCTTTGGGTGCATAGCATATGCATACATACCTTCACAAATTAGAGGCAAATTAGATCCAAAGGCAAAGAAATGCATATTAATTTGCTATGACCTCAATAAAAAAGTTTATAGGCTATATAATCCAAGCAATAAAGGTTTTATTGTAAGTAGAGATGTTGTGTTTGATGAAAACAAAACTTGGTTTGAAGATGATTGCAGGAAAATCAAACTTCCCTATGATCTAGAGGAAGACTTTCCAACATTGTCAAAGAAGAATGAGCATACATTTGAAGCATCAAGTGATTCTGACGATGATCAGAAGACTCCAAGGAGGGAAATCAATTCTTGGAACTCCAAAAGCAAAGCCAAAGTGCAAGAGATGAGAGATGTGGCAGAATCATCTCAACAAACTATAAGAAGGTCTATTAGAGTGAATAGGAAGCCAAAAAGGTATGGTTATGACACTTCTTTGGTCACTAAGCATTCAATATCATAGCACAAAACTCAAATTATGAAGAAATCAACATATGAAGAAGCCAAGAAGAAGCCAAAATGGAGAAGTGCCATGGAAGAAGAAATAGAAGCTCTTCAAGAGAATCAGACTGGGGAATTCCTGCCCATGAAACCATCTATGAAGGTCATTGGTTCAAGATGGATTTACAAGGTAAAGAAGAATTCTGATGGCTCAATTAATAGGTACAATGCAAGACTTGTAGCCAAAGGATTTGCACGAATCCAAGGTAGTGAATATGAAGATACATTCTCACTTGTGGCAAAAATGCCCACAATTAGAGTGCTCATGAGTGTTGAATCTTCCAAGAATTGGAAGATATATCAAATGGATGTTAAAAATGATTTTTTAAATAGTTGGATTTCAGAGGAGGTATACATGGCTCAGGATCCTCACTTTGAAGATCAACCATATCTAGAATATGTATGTAGGTTAAGAAAAGCCTTGTATTCTTGAAGCAAGCTCCTAGAGCTTGGAATCATAGAGCTTGCATGACAAAGGTTTTATGGTAAGCAAGGCAGATCCATCCCTCCTCCTCATTAAGAGGAACCACTCAGAGGTCATATACCTTTGTGTATATATAGATGATGTAATCATTACAAGTAATGATGTAGATGGAATCAAGAGGATCAAAGCTCAAATGAAAGAAGAGTTCAAGAACAGTGATTTTGTCCTTCTAACATACTTCCTAGGTTTGGAAGTGTTATACTGTTATATGGAGTCAATAGGAGAGGAGATGGGAACCATCTCTTAACCTCATTTTAGATGGATTTACACATGAGTGCCATGTGGCATCCATGTGTAGCTCATAGGACTCATTCAATAATTGAGAGAGAGATAAAAGGATAGTACGTGGCTAGGTGGTCAGATATACTCTGAGTACTCCGTGTAGTGTCTCACGAACAGCAGTCGGCGCTCTCTTCAACATCGAGCTGTGTGCAGAACAGTAGCTCCTAAAAATAGGAGGTTCATTGGAGGTTACACAAGATTTGGTATCGAAGCGGGACAACGCCAACAAATGCCACACGTGCGGGACAATAACTGAAGCAACAGGCAACAGACAGCACCTGATCAGTCCAAAGCAGCCGCCTATGCAGAGGCCTCTTTCTCCTCCCCTCCTCTCTAGTTGGAGAAGGTATGAAATGAGTCTTCTTTATATACTAAGTCTCCCAGCGGATTACCTCTATATATGGGATACACCGGCGGCTTGACTGAGGCGATTTTGAAGCTACCTCCAAGTCCAAGCTAAGTTGGGAGAGGTTTCATGAATTTTTTTTGAAGTTTGAAGCACAAGATTGATGCTATGGATCAAGATATTGGTAACATAAGGATGCTTACATGTATTATGGGCTGTGGAAATGGGCTATGGGTCATGGGTTTTTCTTGAAAAGCTTCAGTCCCTCAATTTTGAGCTTCTCAAAGTCTCTCCTCCAAGAAGATTAGCATTTTCACTTCCTACCCTTGACCTACCCGGCTTCTCCGCACCATAGCTTCCTCATACAATATCTGATTCAAAAATCTTGGTCACGTTTCGAATCTACACTCCTAAGATTCGTTCAAAAACCATTGGTGTCGGTTTTGGACGAGATTTGACCCACCAAAATCTCTCTGCAGCGCTTCAGCAGGAACTAGGCGGCCACTCCCGGGCCTAGCTTTTCTTCATCCGGAGTCCAAATCCACTTTTTTCACTTGGGATAGTCTCAAAGTTAACACATATTTTCTTGAAAAGCTCTATTTCCATTGTGAGATTGCAAGCATAGTGAGTACAACCAATCATAAGTCAAAAGATCAATGGATCTTGAAAAAAGAAAACCCTAAGTGAAGTGTTTTTCTTGATTTAGGGACAAAATTACTAAAAAAATCCATAAAATTTAGTAAAAAGTACAAAAAAATTTCTTTTTCTTAATGAAGTTTTGTATGAGTTGTGTGTTGAATAGTGGAAGAGAATAAGTTGAAGAAAAATTAAGAAAATCAAAATATATCAGGTAAGAGTAAAGAAATTATTGTTTCTTTTTCAGTTCTAATTTCTTTTGAATAAATGAGTGGTGAATAATTGCAGGTGACAATTGATTTGGAGTTGTTGAAGAACATTCGAGAAGATCAAGGGGAAGAAAAGTCAAAAATTGCAAAAGCAAGGAATTTTAGAAAAAACACGATTCCCATCTCAGAATCACGATTTTCAGTAAGATAATGAATTTGAGTCAATTTCATTGTTGGGCATCAAGGTAAGTCATTTTAGGTTTCATAAGTTGCACAATTGAAGGAAATCAAAATTTCAATAAGGATTGAGCACCAAATTAACAGATTTGGGGATTGGACACAAAATCGCGATTTTCATCAGTAAGAGGAAGCATTAAAATTTTGTTTAAAGGGACAAGATCTTATAAATAAAATCACAAATTTGCATAGGAACATGATTTATTAAATTGGGAATTCAAACTTGTTAAAAGTCACTCACAATCGCGATTGTTTGAAGCCTATAAAAGCATAAATTCATTTCTAGCAAGTCATTGAGTGAGAGAGTGAGTGAGGAGAGCAGCAGGAGAATCACGATTCCCTACAGAACTCAGAGTTTTTGGGAATTTTGAATCAAGCAGCAAGGTAACCATCTCCACATTGATTCTCCACATGAATTCAAGTTGAAAATATTTTGTTAAGATAAGAAAATCAGAAAAATCACTAAAAAGGCAGAATCACGATTTTTATATTTTTTAGACTTTTTGGATTATATGTTGACATTTTCTTTTGGGTTCTTTATTGCATGTTAATTTTTTGGTTAGGTGCTTCTAATGGTATGAGAAGAAAATAAAAAATCAAAATCCAAAAAATTCTATGATTTTGCACAGAATCGCGATTCTGTGCAAGCATTCAAAATCGTGATTTCCAACGATTGTGAGAAATCACGATTGTCTGGGATTCACAGAATCATGAAAAACAAGATTCTCACTCAGAATCGTGAAAAAGACGATTCTCACTTAGAATCGTGAAAAACACGATTCTCACTAAGAATCGTGAAAAACACATTTCTCACTCAGAATCGTGGAAAAACACGATTCTCACTCAGAATCATGAAAAACACGATTCTCACCTAGAATCGTTAAAAACACGATTCTCACCCAGAATCGTGAAAAACACGATTTTCACCCACAATCATGAAAAACACGATTCTCGCTCAGAATCGTGAAAAACATGATTCTCACTCAGAATCGTGCAAAACACGATTCTCACTAAAAATTGTGGAAAATTTTAGTTCACTAAAATAAAATCTTCATATTCTGCTCAAACCAAATACAAATTTCAACTTTTGAAGAAATCTAATACAAATGAGTGGATGATTATGAGATGTGGTAATAAGCTTCCTATACCTTATACACAAGAGTTAATAGGGAAGGAAATACAATCAAGTGAACTTCAAGAAAGGGAATTGGGACAAAATATTAACATGGAAAATTCAAATGAGACACATGAAACTCAAGATACTAGTGACTTTAGAAATATCCTCAAATACATGTATACAAATAGGTTTGGAGCCTATGTGTATCAAGATGGCATGCATAAGTTTCTCATTAGGTTGAGAGACTTAGAAATTCCTTTAATTTAATGCCAATAGCACAATTTAAGGATGGTAGATATGAGGATAGACAAGGATGTGTATACATATTTGCACAAGATCCTGAAAATTCTAATGACTTAGGTCAATGTGCAGACAAGAGACCTTAGGATCAAGACCTCGGTCAAACAAACTTACCTAGACAAAATGAAAATCATACTCCTACTGAACCACAAAAAGGGAGGAGATTACACACTTCTCCAAATCCTTTTGAGAGGGAAGCAGAGGGAATACCTGATTTTCCCATTAGAAGGAGACAACAGTGGCAAAACCATGGAAGAATGCTTAGGCCTTATCAAGTAGCTAAATGCATGAAGAATCAATATGAAGGGTATTCAGATCCTCATGCTCATGCTACAGAATTCAAAAAATTGATTAGGGCAGAAGAAGTAGAGGATTACAAAGTGCAATTTGAAGCATTTGGTCTAACCCTAACTAGACCTGCATTATCTTGGTTCATTCCATTGAGAACGGAAATGTACCCAGAAATGGAATCATTCCTTGAAGCCTTTATAGGAGAATTCTCTAAAACTGGAATCAAACATAGTACAACCACACTGATACATAGTTTCAAACAACAAAAAGATGAAAATGTGAAAGAAGTTGCCAGGAGATTCAAGCAATACATTAATAAATGTCCAAAAGAGGAGGTACCTTCAATGGCAAGATAAGCGTCTTTGTTCATAGAAGGATTGAGGAGTGCACAATTAGGAACTTTGGTGTATTATAGGAGATGTTCTGATCTAAGGGCCTGTGTGAAAGAGGCAATAGATTTAGAGGATAATGGAGGACAAGATTTATGGGCATTTGATCAACCAAGAACAAACGAAGATAGAATCCCACCAATGGAAGAATTAGCACAAGCCATTGCTAACGCCCTAGAAGCTAGCACTAAAACAAATTTGATTAACACCAGAATATCAACCAATAAGAAGTGCTATAATGGCGGAGAGAATCATCTGGTCCAACAATGTCCATATCACAAACCTCAACATCTGCAAGATAGGAAAACACTCAAATACTGTACCTTAGAGAAAAAATGGACAAACCATACTAGAGAGGAATGTTTTTACAGTAAACAACCTGTTAGGGAAAGGGAATATATGAACCAACACAATACACAAAGAGACTCTGGATTTTCTGAACAACCAAGATCTATATTGGGGCATTGACCACCATTACCTACAAATGTAGTACCAGTAAAATACACGCTTGTAGAGGAGGAAAGTCCAAGAACCAGATCATCTTACAGGGAGGATTACCATTTATGTGATGGATATCAGGAAGATTGGGAGGGATATGAACAGAGAGAACCAGAACTGCAAGCCTTAGATTTGGGAAATGGAAGAATAAAAATGGACACAACCACGTTCATGTACATAACTAATAATTACATGTCCAATCAGAAATCCCAATTCAAAGGAGGTCAGAAGATAACTTGTTATAGATGTGGGGGGTAACACTTTATTAGAGATTGTCCACAACCTCCAACACTAAGAATAGAAGGAGCTTATTGTAAGGATTGTGGTAGAGAGCATTTGATAAGAGATTGTCCAAGAAACCCTCAAAAACAACAAAACGCATCTAGTAACATACCATTAAAAAGAGTTAACATAATGGAGCAAGAAGAATTGAGTGATAATGGACAAGTAGCTTTAAATGCCATAACAAGAGCTCAAGCTAAGCAACAAAGCATCAAAACTGAGACACACACACATGACAACAAGAGAAATTTATTTACAAAAGAAAAGAAAAACAAACAAAAAGGGAGATGGAAAAAAAAGATGAGAGTGGGTAAAAACCTAACCCTAGAAGAGGAAACCGTAGGTGACTCAAACAATAGTCAACAACAAAATACAGAGACACAAGATGGGGTAAAAAATTCAAAATGTTTGGAGACTCTAATAGAAACCTATAAGGGTAGAATTCAAGATGGACCAAATCCTACAGATCATGTGTTAGTTTATCCAATGCTAGATATAGAGGATGAGAGAATGCAGAGGTGTAAACAAATCATATAGGAAGCACAAAACAAGTTTGAAGAGATAGATAATCATAAAAAAACAATTGAAGAGTCAGATACAACAAAAATTAGGAAACATTTAGTTCAGGAAGAAAACTTACAAATAACCTTCCAAATCAATCTAGACAAACACTGTACAATTCTATATCAAACCACAATGGAAGAGTTAGTAAAACAAAATCATTTACAGCATAATATGAAGAATTGGGAAACAAAGTCACATTGCCTAGATTCACAACCATAGGAAAATTAAGAATTGCTGTACATACCTATTGATAAGATAGGAGGATACTGTGAGGGAGAAGAAGGGAACTCAACTTTGAGAATACGATCTGGCAATAATCACGCCAAGGCAATATTAGATAGTGGATCTGGAGTAGCAATAATGACTAAAAAAACTTGGGAGAAATGGGGAGGGAATGAACTGATACCTACCAAAATGAGATTACAACTCACAAATGGACACATAGAGACACCTCTAGGAATTTTGGAGAAAGTGATTGTGGAAATATGTGGAATAGAGATAGAGCATACTTTTGCCATAGTTGAATTTCCACAACCTACCTCCGATGAAATCATCCTAGGCAGGCCATTTTTGAGACAAATGCAAATTGTGCAAGATTGGGGTAAAGATTGCCTATATCTCCAAAGTCAAGGAAGAGTAACTAAAGTAAATTTAAGAAATGGGCAGTATTGTGATATGTCCCCTTAGGAATGGTTCAAAGTTCATCAAAATCAAGAATCAAGTGGAGAATCTGGAAGTGACGATCAGAATGAGAAAGAATTATCAATTTGGAAGTGTAATGTGATAAGGAATCATGTACATAAAAGAAGGTTACTAAGAAAAGAGGATTGTCGAAAAGAAAGGAAGTTACAAGATGAAAATTACATTCCACAGAAGTTTGATGATGAAGAATTTGAGACAAAATCTCAAGAACTTATAGAAAATGTGTACACAAAGAAATGGAAGAAAGGAAAAAACATGAAGTGAATAAAAAGATTAAGGAAGAGGAGCAACAGTTCGATGTACCTTCAAACTTCAAGACTTGTGAAGTGGAAGACAAATTACTTTTAAAAATGAAACTAAAAAGGGATAAGAAAAGGGGGAGTCATATGACAATGAGGAACAGACTAAGAAGGTGGTGATTACTCAGGAGGAGGGGGAAGATAGGCACATTTTCATAGCTGATGACATGTCGAATCAAGAAGAAGAAACATTGATAAATCTGGCCAAAACTTATAGGGATGTGTTTGCCTACAATTATAAAGATTTGAAAGGAATTGATCCAAAAAATTGTGAACATAAAATCCCTATATGCAAAACCTAGCAAACAAAGACACTATACATTTAATGACAAATATTCTGCTAAAAGAAAGGAGGAGATTGACAAGTTAATGGCTGCCAATTTCATCTATGAAATTGAGTACATAGTGGATATCTCCTATAGTTGTGGTACCTAAGAAGAATGAAAATCTCAGGGTGTGTATTAATTTGAAAAAAGCTAATGTAGCAACTATAAGAGATAGTTATCCATTACCAATAACAGACCATCTCTTAGAAAGGGTTGCAGACAAGGAGGTCTATAGTTTTTTGGATGGTTTTTCAGGATATAATCAGTTTCCTATAGCTTTGGAAGACCAACATAAGACTGCCTTTTCCACTGAATGGGGAATATATGCATTCAAGGTTATGCCTTTTGGTTTAACCAATGCTCCAGCAACCTTTCAAAGGTTGATGTGTCACATATTCAAAGAATTTCTTAGAAACATGATGGAAATTTATGTTGATGATCTTTGCACTTTTTCATTGAAAAGACAAGATCATTTGAAAGATCTGGAGAATATATTCAAGAAATGTAGAACTTACAGAGTATGTCTAAATCTTGAGAAATGTGTGTTCTTTGTGAGGCAAGGGAGAATCTTAGGTCACATAGTTTCTAGAAATGGAATTTCAACTGATGAGAGGAAAATTAAGGCCATAATGGATCTACCAAAACCGACAAATGTAAAAGAACTTCAAACTTTTATGGGACACTGTGGATATTATAGGAAATTTGTGCACAAGTTTGCAAATATTGCAAAACCTCTGTATGCATTAATTACAAAATTTGAGTGGACCACAGAATGTGATCAAGCCTTTGAGACTTTAAAAACTTGTCAGGTGACAACACTATTCTAAAAACCCCACAATCGAATCAAATTTTTCATGTTCATATTGATGCTTCAAATTTTGCTTTGGGATGTGTTTTGGCACAACCAATAGAAGGAAGCAAATCAGATTTTCCAATTGCTTATGCTAGTAGGCAATTGAATTTAGCTGAAAAAAACTATACAACCATTGAAAGGGAAGGGCTCAAAATGATATTTGCTGTAAAGAAGTACATACATTATCTTTTGTCCAACAAGTTTAAATTCTTTATGGATCACCAAGCCTTGATACTTGGTGAACAAACCATGTCACATGGGTAGGATAGTCAGATGGTTCCTATTATTAATGGAATTTGAGTTTGAGATAGTGGTCAGACAAGGGAAAAATCATTTAAGAGCAGATCATTTGTCCAGGATACAAACCAAAGAGCAAAAGTCACCTTTAGATGATGAATTACCAGATGCATATCTATTCAAAATAGAAAGTATTCCTGATTGGGCAATGACTTTGGTGCCTTTGTTAACCATTGGACCTTGTAGAACACGCGAAAACAACATGCAATTGGTATTACAAAGTAGGAACTTTGTTTTACTTGCTAGGCACTTGTATCATATAAATCACATTGGTATACTAGAATATTGCACTCCAGAAGATGAGCAGTAGGGATATCTAAGGAAAGCACATTGTTGGAATCCATGTACTCATGCTTCCATGGTGGTTACTTTAAACAATCTCAATAGAATGGGTGTACATTGGCCTACAAAGATTCAAGATGTGGAGAAATATGTTTCCATTTGTCTTAAATGCCAATCTTTGTAAAATTCAGATATTATAACTTTGTACTGATTTCAAAAAAATCCAGATTGGAGTGCACACATCATTGAGGAGTTAAGAAGAAATCAATCACTAGAGCCAGGAAAATTTAGTGCAGACTCTAGAAATTTACAGATAATCTTTGAGGAGTATCAATTGATAGGAGACCAATTGTACAAGAAAGGAATGGATGGGCATCTAAGAATATGTGTTCCTGAAGATAAGTATATGGAAATGTTAGAGATGGCACATTCAAGAGAATCAGGAGGACACTTTTCAAGTGAAAGGACTACTAAACTCATTCTATATTCTAGATTTTGGTGGCCAACTCTCTTTCGTGATGCAAGAACATATGTGAAAAGGTGTGATATTTGTCAAAGAACAAATCAACCTAGTAAAAGAGATGATATGCCATTGGTACCACTTATATCAGTGAGAGCATTTAGCAAGTAGGGATTGGATTTCATCGGACCTATCCATCCTCAAGCAAGACATTCTCATGCTGAATATATACTTGTAGCTATAGATTACCTGACCAAATGGGCAGAGGCTAAGGCTACAAAAAGAAATGATGCTCAAACCACCGCATGATTTCTTTATGAGAATATTATCATTAGATTTGGTTTACCAATTGAATTGGTAAGTGATAGGGGGACTCATTTTATAAACCAAGTAATTGAAAATATAACTGAGTATTTCATGATTAGTCATAGAAAGTCAGCCCCTTATCATCCATAAGCAAATGGATTAGTAGAAAGCACCAATAAAGTGCTTTGCACTATCTTGTCAAAGTTGGTAAATACAAATAGGAATGATTGGGATTTACAACTTAATCATGTCCTATGGGCATATAGAGTGGCATACAAAACTGCTATTGGTACAACACCATTTAATTTGGTCTACGGACAAAATGCAGTCTTGCCATTAGAATTTCTCATACCAACATTGAAGGTGGGGAATCAATTAGAATGGACCAGACATGAATTATCTGAGCGAGTGGTGGAATTAGAGAAACTTGGAGCTTCAAGACTTCAAGCAATTATGAGCATATGTGCAGATAAAAGGAGGCAAAAAGCATATCATGATGTTCATATTAAAGATAAGGATTTTCAAGTGGGGGATTTATTTATGTCATATACCTTGAAAGAACATCAGAAGAAATTTCAGAAGAAGGGACATGGACCTTACATTATCAATCAAATTAGCAATAGTGGAGCTGTCCAATTAGCTAATATCATCTTTCAATGTAATATCTAAACCTATGTATAACTAGCCTAATAGTTTCCTTGGAGTCTGCTTAAAGCTATGGATCAATGATGAGGTATTGTGTCTGATGATGAAATCAGCGATAAATGTGTCAAATAATGTGATGTTCTTGAATTGTTCTTGATGCAATGGTTGAAACCATGTTAGGGATGTGTTTTTCAATGTAGGCCTAAAGGCCTCAAATTGAGTGAACATGCCATCAACTTGTTTTGCTCTCAAGACTTGCTTGAATTCGACAATGTGATCATAATGATCTCTTATGCCATCAAAATCTTTCTTCATGGCTTTCACCAATTGGGTCGTTCTCAATATTCTATGAAATTCTCTAGGTCTAGGTAGGGGAAATTCATCCATACTATCATGAGGAAGGAGATAAGGAAGAGAGCTCACTCACACACTCTATCATAATTGATGATCGGATTTTGCACTTCCACACCTAAATATGCAAGTAGCATCTCTAACCATGATGCTTAACATGCTACCATTGAAACACATCTATACTCAACCTCTATACTCGACAAAGCAACAATGGGTTGCTTCTGTTTCTTCATGAAATAGCCTCACTCCCAAGTGGGAATAGAAAGCCAGTAATAGATCTTCTATCTAGAATACCACTAGCACAATCTACATCAGTGTATCCATGAGCCTGCAAATCTACACTAGCTTCATAAAACAATGCATAATCCAAAGTAGCACTCACATAACATAGAGTGTGTGCCTTAGACCATATAAATGCGATTTCATGGGAACTTACATCTCAAGTCCAACCATGTATCTTAATATCAGGCCTTGTAATTGTCTGATATATCAAAGTTCCCACTATTTTCCTATACATAATATCATTTTCCAATGCCTCCTTTGATGCAGTCTTCAACTTCATGTGTATGTATAGTGTGCGTGTGTATGTGTGTGTGTATGTATGTGTGTGAATGCATAGATGTGTGTAAGTGTATGTGTATGTGTATGTGTGTGTATGCATGTGTGTATGTATGTATGCATTTGCATGTGTATGCGTGTGTGTGTATGTATGCATGTGAGTGTATGCATGTGTGTCTATGTGTGTGTATGTATATGTGTATGTATGTGTATGTGTATGTTTATATGTGTATGTGTATGTGTGTGTGTGTGTATGCATATGTGTGTGTATGCATGTGAGTGTATGTGTGTGTGTCTATGTTTGTGTATGTATATATGTATGTATTTGTATGTGGTATGTGTATTTTTATTCATATATGTGTATGTGTGTGCATGTGCATGTGTGTATGTATGTATGTATGTATGTATGTATGTATGTATGTATACATATGCATGTGTATGCATGTGTGCATATGTATGTGTCACTCTAGCACAATGGTGAGTACCAATGTGAGGAGATCCACCTCATAAATGTCAATCCATGGGGACATGAGAACTGGTATGATGACCATGAGCAAGTGAAGTGCACAAGTGAGTGAGTGAGATGCACACAAGCATGCACACACATACACACATGTGCACACACAAGGCAAAAACAAAGAGAGGAACATGGAGTGCTTTTAATTACAAAAGATCTCTATTACAAAAGCTTCAATCTCTCCCAAGCCAACCTAAAAAATGAGCTCTCTAGCTCTTTTTATAGTTTCTCACTAGCTTTGGCCCTGTCCAGACCTCGTGTCTGACCTAGTTAAAAATTAGGTTCCAAGGATTATTTGAGGGCCCAAATGGAGTCTAAAAAATATGAAAATTAGTATGTGGCTACTTCTAGTACTCCTCAAGCTTGATGACTCCTTGGCTTGACCAAAATGGAGCAAAAGTTATCAAAAATGATATTTACAATGTTGATGAAGTGATGAAAATCACTCTTGGTTGAAAATAACTTATGAAAATTTGATTAGGCCTATTCTTTGCCGGATGTGCATAATGGTTCCATCTAATTGCTCCTTCTAACCATTTTCTTTGGCCTTCTTATCTGTTGACACTTCTAACACTCCCCCCTCTCTAGCATCTGTCAGTGCTGATAGACCTTTGTTCGGTAGGATGATCAATGTAATACTGGATGACATCTGTAGCCAATTCATGTTCACGGAGTCTTAATCCCTTTGCCAAATCAAATTGCAGTGCATCCCAGTTAATGGCACTAGGGATCTCCATTTGTGGTGTTGTATAATATTCTAAATGCCACACGGATGCTAGGAGTCGTGCTCATATCATACACAAGGTCATAGTTGTCATTTACAAAGCCGAGAATGGCAATGTGTGGGGCTTGAGCCTTACTAAAGGTCTTGAAGATCACCTCCATCATGTCAAAAATTTTCAACATCATTTGTTCCACAACATCTGGCATTGTTTGAGGTGAGGGATCTAGTGATGAATGGTACCCATCATGTATGAAATGGAGGGGGGTCCCTGCAGTGGGGCTACATATGGGTAATTGACCCATTCTCTGCGTTGTGAATGATTTTGAACCTTGGTCGCAAATGCCTTCCATGATCGACGCCTGGAAACTTGTGCATAAAATGGGTTGTAAGATATGTGGAGTGGTGCATTGTTCCATGTCTATAGCATTTCTGGGTACATTTCCAGAAGGGTTTTCCGCTAGTTGGACTGAAAGATCGTGATTCCATGCTTTAGATGATAGATCCTCTGGTTGAAAATGTGTGGCAAATGTAGGCATTTTGTTAGTAAACCATTGAATTTCTACATTAAAATAAGTAAGGATCACAAAGTATGGCCGGTATTGGAGTTTTGATGTGGTGATGAGGCATCGATGGGTGAGATTTTGGAAATAAGCCGATTGTAGGATGGTTTTTTTTATATTCTTTAGGGCTAGCATCTGAGCAACGACGTGATTGCAACCAACATCTTCCACTTGCTTCAACAAGGGGCATGGATCTTCAAAAGTATCTTGTGCTTCCTCGATGATTCTTCCCCCAGGAACGGGATGAGATTCATAGTCATCTTCAAAGTGTTGTTCCACTAGAATGGAAATAATTTATGCTTCCCCTAGTGCCTATAGAGGTGCTGGTGGTCGTTCGTATTGTAGTAACCTAGTATGCAGTTCCACAACTTGTTTCTATATTTCCATCATTGTGATTGATTCAACAACAATTGGAGAGGATGATATTATGGTTCTTGGCACAACTGTAGGTTTTGACTCTCTTTGTTATTGGAGTTGATGTAGCTCTTCGGAAAGTTTATCATGTGCCTTAAAAAAATTGGCATAATCTTTAAGGATAATCATCATGTTCTCAAGGGGAACAACTTGAAACTTTGATGGACTCATTGGTTCCCCCGGTGTGTTCTCGATGGTAACCACTAAATTTTCTTGATTTTGTAACTGCAATCATCGATTCTCCTCCTAGGTAGCTATGAGATGCCTCTGTAGCAACACCATATTGCACTAAAGTTTTGATTTATGTTCCATTTGAGTTCAGAGGTGCTCTTCAACAAGTTTCATAGCTTCCATATATACTTCTTGAAGCTTAGTCTCTAGTGTGCTATGTGCTTCTTGTAACGTGTGAAATTGATCTATAGACTTTCATTGTCTGCTTTAAGTATTGTTATGCATTGTTGTAACTCCTCAAAGCGATCTTGTAGTATGTTGTTGCATGCCTCTAGCTGATGGTACTCCATCCGGAGTTGCATCATACTTTGAATCATAGTATTGAATGCATTATCTATAGATGAGGATGCAATTTGTACAATCGTCGATGCAAGGGAAAGGGAGTGGGGAGTGTGAATGCCGTGTCTAAGAGAGAAGTGCATACATGTGAAGTTGGTGAAAGGGGAATGGGAGATGGTGGAACCGTGGGGTAGGGGGAGGTGCTGTGGGTGGTGGTGAACAATGTGAGGTGGTTTTTGATAACAAAAATGATGGAGAAGATCAAGCAAAGAATTGGGAGAGGTTAGGAAAATAGGAATAAAAGGGTGGGAGAACAGCTGGGATGGAGATTGGAAAGTGAGAGGATGGAGGTGGGACCACCATGGGATAAGGTTGAGTGATAGGAAAACCTAGAAAAATAGATCTAAAATCTAGGTGGCCTAACATTGAGGTGGTGGAAGTAGGATGTCCCATGGTGGGGTCGATGAAAGATTCAATTGATTGGGTGGTATTATGATACAATGGGTTGTCGAAGGAAGAAAATAGGGAGGAAATGGAAGTTGGGCTACGAAAGATGAAGGTGTGCTCTATGGGATCAATAGTAGGTTTAATATTTACAACGTCAATTCGAGGGGGTGATGGTGGGGGTGTTGGAAGAAGTGGTTCGTTTGTCTCTTCGTGGATGACTGTCTTTTTGGTGCTAGGAGTTCTCAGCAGGGATATAGGGAACTTGACATAGAAATGTTGGTAGCTTGGGAAATTGTCTCATCTTAGGTTGCAAAAATTGTAGTGGTAGTAGTCTCTATTCGTTTTGGGTGTCGTAGTCGTTGTCTCAATCGAAGTGATGGGAATTTGAATATTTTCCCCGACCTTGGTCGTGTTTGTAACCTTCATGGATGTGTGAGGCCTCTACAATGTGTATCTTATGGCTTTCACTACACCACAAGCCTTTGAGAGCAGTTGCAGAGATTCATTGAGCTGAGAGTCTACACCGACCTCTTCTAAGAGTTGGGCCATGAGTACTCTACAACTCTGTTCAGAAAGCACTGTTGTGTTTGAACTCTCTCCATGGTTTGGTATAATTATGGAGCTATGTAGTATAGACCGAAGCTCTAGTTGATTTTTCCTCTTCCTCGTCCTCTAGTTGTTCTAGTTGTTGAAAGAGAGTTCTTTGCTTCTTCCCAGTGTACGTGATGACTTTCTCTTTGTCTTCCCATTCTGTATGTTGAGGTGTCAGGACCTTTTGTGTTGGAAAAGAACTCAATGTCTGAGAGTTGAGTGGTCTACAAGAAGGACTCAAAGTTGAATGTGCTCATCCCTTTGATGTCTCCAGTGGGGCCAAATTCAAATTTCAATGGTACAGGGCAAGCTGAGGGAGCAGCTTGTGATGTTTCCCTAGATTTAGATTGAGAGATTCTAATGATAAAAGGGGGCAACATGCCTTCTCATCTTGGTGAGATTTTTGGGGTCATGACAACTTCTCTTGGCTCGACACATGGCATTGTGCCTCTCATTCCCTTAGATTGGTGGATGGAAGCTCGACGACCTTTAAAAAGTTGTAATTGGGACCAGATCAGAGCATGCATGATGGGCACATCATATGATAAACATCTATATATAATCCAAGTAATGGAACAACACCCATTCACAATTCGTTTCCTAAACCACCTCTTGTTAGCTTCATACAACCATTCGATGATCCACATGGGAAGCTTGATGGTCAACAACCCTGCCTCAGTCAGATAGAGGCTGAACCATATTCTTTTGTGTGGCTACATGAAGCAATCTTGACTTGGAAAAGCAAAATGCTACATGCATAAGCGAAGTGGGATGGAAACATTAGGATTCAATGCCACAATATCTTTTAGCTTCAAAATCTTCATATCCTTCATGTTGTTAGGTACCAAAGTTTCTTTTTCTAAAGGGACATATGTGTCGTGAATGTTGAGTGCATCTCTCACTAATTCCAAGGTGAGCTTGAACTTCTTCAATTCATTGTTGTGTGACAAAGAGGGAATGACAAAGGTTGATGGGTGGTCCTTTATGCCACTTGCCTGCAATGAAGATGCCAGATAGTAGCATCATTTGAAATCTAGTTTGGGTAAAGGGGCCTTGAAATACTCTACCAACCCTGTATGTTCCCAAATTGTTTGGAGTTCGGGGGTGTTTTGGAGAGACTTGAACTCTCTGGAAAAGAATTGAAATCGTCCCCACACATTGCCAAACTTGCACTCTGACTCTCATATGTATGTGACGTCTCCTAATGACCCTGGCATTCCAGTGAACCAATGAGAGTTTCCACTAACCCTTTCTATCAATCCTATTGGGGGATCTTGAATGGGTATTTGATGGAGGTGGTGTAACTCTACAAGTTGCTCGATCAATGGCACTTCAATAGGAAAACTTTCCATGTCTACTACTAGTTGACTTCTCCCTGCTTGCAAACTAGTGCTTGCTATATCATCCATGATGCTAGTAGTAGTATTTTTCTCTGAATCTTCTAGAAAAGGAGATCATATTAGCATTGCAACAAAAACATGATGATACTTTGTCTCCTTTACAATACCAACATGATAACTGTAGTGGTTAGGGAGTTACTGAGTGAGGTGTTCCTTCCATATTTGAGTGTTGGTTAGTAGATTAGTGATTTTCCCTAGGTGCATACTTTGGATATGCCCTCTACCCAAAATGCATCTACCCTTGAGCGAATGAAGTTACAAAGTCAGGTCAAGGGGTTTATTACAAGGTTTAATTCTCCAAACTTTTAGCATGGGATTATAGCTTATGGTAGTGATTTGTAAAGGTTTCTGGACTAGATCATCTTGGATTTGGGACTTTTTGGGTACCCATTTCCAAATAATCCTAGGTGTGATTTGAGGTGTTGATGTGGTGATTATAGATGTTTGCCATGAAGTGTATGATGTGAGTGTTTGTGAGTGGTGATTCAAACTTAGCAGCCTATGTGTAGGTACTTGAGCTTGTAAGCAGGTCTTAGGCACCCAAATTCATCATGGATTGGGGGCAACCTTCATCAATCACTTTGGGAGCCAAAATAGAAATGGTTTGGCTTAGTTGATTCCTAGAATACTCCTTCAGTGTAGTCTTTGAATCAGTAGTTTGTTTGGTGCATTGTTGGGGCTCTGTCTCCTGAGTGGAGGGCTCTTCACCCTTACATATCTAGATTTGCTTCACTCCATGAGGTACTCTATTTTGCACTCATTGTTGAGCATGTATCTCGGTTATTTGCTTTATCAGGCTCTTGGGTTGCCTTGCCTATTTTTCTAGGACCGTCTTTGGAAAAGAAGGGAGTTCCATTTTTGCTTCTATGACTCCTTCATGAATGGCCTTGTTCTGCACCATAGAAATTTGGACAAGAATGATGGAATTTAATCCCTCAAACTTTCACACTAGAAGTGAAATGAACCCAATACCTAGGTCCCTTCATACACTTTTTCTACTACCCTACAAAAAAACTTTGATTCACTTGCCTTAAATTGATCCAAATCATTTGAGGTTATAGCAACATATAGTATCTTCATAAGCTTTCCAACAAGCTATAGAATACCTCAAATGGATTTGTTTAGATCAGTCAACAACTCTATACAAAATAGACTATCCAGACATGTAGGATATGTAAAAATTAGGGTTATAAAGATACACCATTTTCTCTGCACATAAATTTGATTTTAAAAATCCCTCTTACAAAAATTAAGTCACATGCATTGCTACTAAATTCACTTTAAATATCTTGAATTGGGTATGCAGACAAAGAGTTACAACTCTTACAAAGTAGACTATGTCTTTACCTATAAGAGACTAAGGGGGTGTGGGCTGATAGCTCCTCCTTACTCCTCCTTTGTGCACATAACACTTTCCTCTGCATGTTCCTAGCTTGGACAACTGTGCTTCAGCTCCTTGAGCCTTGGCTGACTCTGTCCTTGAGCCTCCTTGAGTATATGTCTCTCGGTCTTCAATGACCTACTAGAATTCCATGACTTCCATGGGGAGGGGACCATCCTTATAAGGTCCTACAAGCCTAAGTTAGCCTACCCATGTTCTAGGGTCGTGGTAGCTTGATCCATGCCCAAAATAATCTCCACCATTGATCTATGGGGCATATCAAATGGTAGAAGGGTAGGATCAACAACCATTTGTTTGTAGCCCTTGATCTTGCTTAATCCAAACTTAAGATCAAGTCTAGATCCGATGGCCCACAAAAAATATACCCTTCCCCAAGTTAAGAAAGCTAATTTTGTTTCTTGCCCTTGATTTAGTTTGATCCTCACATAGGATCAATCCCAAATCCAATGGCTTAGAAGTAACCTTCCTAACTATCTATCTAGTATCTACTCTAGAACTCATCTTACCTCAAAGTGAGGAACCTACCAATGTCCAACACTCTCACATGGATTCTCCTCATAATGGGGGCCTTACAAAATTAGGTTTTATGGAACAATGGTAGTATTAAATAAGGATAAGGCCTTGATCATTTCTAACACTCCCCCTCAATGTCCACCTCGAGCTTGCATAATTCACACTTTCAACACTCCCCCTCAAGCTTAAGGTGGTAGTGTCCATATCAAGTAAGCTCATAGCTTTTGAAAACTTTGTTAACTTGGTCACATCCAAGATTTTGATGAAGATATCTACAACTTGGTCCTTTGTACCTAAATCTGAGATTTTGGACTCTCTTCCAAGCTTCTCTTTGATGGTCCTTATGCTTGCATCTTCATCTCCTATCACAAGGAGATCATCTACATATATGCATATCAAACATATCTTGTCATTTTACTTCTTCATATACAAGGATGGATCTACATCACTTGGAGAGAAACCACATCTCTTCAAGAAGTCCACTAGCCTTTGATTCCAAGCCCTTGGGGCTTGCTTACGGCCATAATATGCCATCTTCATCCTACAACCATAGCTAGGATGTTGTGGATCTACATACACTTGAGGTTGTTCCATGAGCACCTCTTCTTGTAAATCACCATTCAAGAAAGCATTCTTTATGTCCATTTGGTAGATAGGCCACCTCCTTGCTGCACATAGGGCTATGAGAGCTCTAATGGTATCCTTGTTTGCCTTAGGGAAAAAAGTCTCCTCATAATCTACCCCTTGTGTTTGTGTGAAACCTTTGGCTACTAGTCTAGCCTTGTACCTTGCCAAGCTGCCATCTACATTCCTCTTGGTCTTGTACACCCACCTATTTTGGAATATTTTCATGCCTTCCTTCTTGGGTAATAGTTCCAAGTGTTGTTCTCCTTAAGAGCTTTGAACTCTTCATACATAGCCTTCCTCCACTCTGGTTTGATCTTTGCCTCCTCCTAAGAATTCGGCTTTTGATCTACAATGACATTCATCACGTATACATAGTGATTTTCCATGAAAGAACCATATGTATACCTTTATGGGGGTGCCTTCTTCCTTGTAGATCTCCTCTCTTGAACTTTGGGATATTGCTTCTTGAGTCTATTGAACTTTACATTAGAAGTAATGAACTCCTCAAGCTCTTCCTCTTCTAACTCCTCTTGAGCTAGAAGAGTACTTTGAAGTAGGGGATGGTCTTTCATAATCATAAGTGTAAGAGTGATCATATGAATGTACCTTAGACGTAGAATCCTTTGGCCCATTGATTGTGATTGAATCTTGAGGTTGAGTATGTACATCAAATTTTGCATGCTCCTCTTGATCCTCTTCATCCAACTTTGCTTTGCCCTTGTCTCCATACCATGACCTTGACTCATCAAACTTTCCATCCTTGAGGTGCTCCATGGTTGGTTTCTTGCCATAATAGAATTCATGTGGAGTCAAGTTGTGCAAACCACTTGTTGGAACCCTATTTATCAAGTAACAAGCTTTGTTCACAACCTCAGCCTGATAAGATAATGGTAACATACCTTCATTTATGAGACATCTAGCTATCTCAAGAAAATGCCTATTCTTCCTCTCTCCAACACCATTTTGTTGAGGAGTGTACCTTCATGTAAAGTGCCTCTTTATGCCATTTTTTGTGCAAGCACCTTGTGAATTCCTTGGAGACATACTCGCCCCCTCCATCTAACCTCAATGTCTTGATGTGCACATCACATTCTTTCTCAACAAGGGACCTAAACTTTTGAAAGCATGAAAACACTTCTGATTTTTCCTTGATAACATATAGCCATACCTTTCTTGAGTGGTCATCAATGAGAGTGAAAAAGTACCTAGATCTGCCCAATGAGGCCTCTCTTCTAGGGCCCCATACATCTGAGTGTATAAGCTCCAAGAGCTTAGAGGATCTATACTCACTCTTTGGAAATGGCTTCCTTGCTTGCTTACCTAGCTGAAAAGCATCACAAAGCTTATGCAAATCTTGGCATTCAAGATTTGGTAGTCCATTCAGTAATCCTTCATTGCACATGGTTTTTAAATTGGGAATATTGATATGTCCTATTCTCTTGTGCCAAAGATCAATCTCTACAATCCTTTTGTTACCAATCATCACATAACATTACCTTGTGTGTATGGACAACATCTAGCATGAACAATCTACCTTCTTTCCTTCCCTTGGCAATGAGCTTGCCTCCTTGCTTCACCATGCACCCTTTTGCATCAAATATAATGTGCATACCTCTCTCTACCATCTATCCTATAGAGATAAGGTTCTTGGAAATAGATGGAACATGGAGTGCATCTTTAAGAGCCTTGATTGATTTACCTTCACCTAGCTTCACATCTGCCACATGTGTAATGGGATTCTTAGTGTTATCTCCTATCTCCACACAACCTTTTGAGCTTGGGACCTACATATGAACAAAAGATTCCTCCATACATGACATGTGATTAGAGCATCTAGAGTCTATGTACCACTTTGTGTCCTTGGGATCACTATTGTAGCCATGTCTCATGGCTAGCAGGATCTCGTTCTCATCATACTTCTTGGAGTTGTTAGCATAGTTCCCTTGCTCCTCCTTCTTCTTGCCTTTGTCATCTTTGAACTAGAAATTTGAAGAAATATGATTCTTCTTACCACATATAAAACAAGTTTTACCTTGATGAGGGTTGTTCTTCCCTTTGCCATTCTTGCCCTTCCTTGAAGATGATGCTTTGCTATCTCCTTTTGAATGTGAATCTTCTTCCTTGGACTGCTTCCACTTGCTTTTTCCTCCTTTCTCCTTCTTGCCTTTGCCTTTGCTAGCATATAGGACCTGTGAGTGACCATCCTTCTTGGATGTGTCTCCTATGGCAACCTCTTTTGCCACTAGGTGTGGGATGAACTCCTCAAGAGTTGGTAGAGAATCTCTATACAAGATGGTAGTATTAAGGTTTTCCACCTGTCTTCCCCTCTCAACCCATTGAGAGTAATCTGCACAAGGTCTTCCTCATCTACTTTATAGCCAATGGATGCCAATTGCTCCCTCAACTCCTTCACCCTCAAGGTGTAGTCAACAATAGATTGAACACTAGCTTTCTTCAAAGAGTGGAGTTCATTCTTAAGTTGCATAATTCTTCTTCTTGTGGAAGTGGCATATATCTTCTCTAAGGCCTCCCAAACATCTCTAGCATGATCAAACTCTGATATATGACCAATCATAGTGTTCCAGATTACTTGTGATATGTAGAAGATAGCTCTCCTATTCATTTCCTCCCAATCCTTCAACATCTTCAATTCTTGATTGGTGACCTTTGGATCTTTGGGATCCACATGGGGATTATCTTCATCTCCACACATAATAGGCCATAAACCTTTGCTCATGAGGTAGTTCATGACTCTGAACCTCCATGGCTAATAGTTGTCTTTGTCAAGCAACTCCACTTTTTGACCTAGATCTACCATAATGAATGGAAAATTAGAGTTACATAGAAATTTACCTCTTAGCCTTGATGTCCAAGCTTTGTTTCATTCTCCTAGATTTTCATTCTTACCTCTGCTACCAACTGATGGAATTTAATCCCTCAGATTTTCACACTAGAAGTGAAATGAACCCAATACCTAGGTCCCTTCATACACCTTTTCTACTACCATGCAAAAAAAAATTGATTCACTTGTCTTAAATTGATCTTATGAACCTTACCCTAGTATGGTTCATAATATTTCCAAAAAGCTATAGAAAACCACAAATGGATATGTTTAGGTCAGTCAAAAAATGTATACAGGACAGACTATGCAGACATGTAGGATATGTGGAAATTAGGGTTACAAAGATACAATGATTTCTTTGCACATAGAATTGATTTAAAAAATCCCTCTTAGGGAAAGTAAGAAATCTTCATAAGCTACTGAGTTCACTTTAAATATTGTGAATTGGATATGTACACAAAGAGTTTCAACTCTTACAAGTAGACTATGTCTTTACCTACAAGAGACTAGAGGGGGTGTGGGCTTGATAGCTCCTCCTTACTCCTCCTTTATGAATATAACACCCTCCTCTACATTTTCCTAGCTTGGATAGTTGTGCTTCAGCTCCTTGAGCATTGGATGACTCTCTCCTTGAGCCTCCTTGAGTATATGTCTCTTGGTCTTCAATGACCTACTAGACTTCCATGACTTCCATGGTCCTTATAAGGTCATCCAATCCTAAGTCGACCTACCCATGTTCTAGGGTCATGATATCTTGTTCAATGCCCAAAATAATTTCCACCATTGATCTATGGGGTAAATCCAATGGTAGAAAGGTAGTATCAACAACCATTTGTTTGTAGCCCTTGATCTTGCTTAATCCACACTTAGGATCAAGTCTAGATCCAATGGCCCACAAAACATATAGCCTTCCCCAAGTTAAGAAATCTACTTTTGTTTCTAGCCCTCAATTTAGGTTGATCCGCACATAGGATCAATCCCAAATCCAATGGCTTAGAACTAACCCTCCTAATTATCCATCTGCAGTCTACTCTAGACCTCAGTTGACCTCAAAGTTAGGAACCTACCAATGTCCAACACTCTCGCATGGCTTCTCCGCATAATGGGGGCCTTACAAAATAGAGTGTGGAATAATGGTGGTATTACATAAGGGTAAGGCATTGATCATATCTAACACCCCCCCCCTCAATGTCCACCTAGAGCTTGCATAATTCACACTTTCAACAAAGAATAGCATCATTATCTTCATGTGTGCTCCTAGAAGGACCAGGTGTGGGTGCCTTTCCAATTTCCTTGAGCGTTTGATTTTCTAAATCAAGTGTGATGCGGTTTTGATTTACCTAGACCTGAAGAAGTCCACTTCTTAGGTTCAAGTTGATTGCATGGTCATAGATCTAGTCTAAACCCAAGACAAGAGGTTTGACGAGATCCTCTTCTTGACACACTAGCACTTTGATTGTCATTAGAACATCATCAAGGTAGAGGGGAAGCTCCACCTCACCCATGCAAGGGGTTTCCACACCTCCTAATCCTATGAGATAGGCTTCTATAGGATTCATACTTAATTGAAATTCTTGATAGTAGGAAATTCTAACTACACTAGTGGTGGCATTTGAGTTAATCAAGGCTCTTACAATCCTTGCACTCTTTCCTTGTCCTACATTAAGGGTCACAAAAGGACGTCGATCAATACTTTGAGGGGATATTACACTTGATGCTTGACACATGGCCATGTGATATCTTGGATCATCATGAGCATCTAACCTAGGTTGATCTCTGCCTTGTCTCCTCAATTTCTTTTGTCATATGTGTTCTAGGGCTTCTACCTATGCTTCTTCTCAAACTCGTTTTTCCTCTTCCTTATGTTTCTTTGCATTGTTGAGTCGATTTAACATTTCCTATCTAAGGGGTTCTTGATATAATTTGACTTTGCATCCATTGATATAACTAGGTAGGATGTCACCTTCTAGAGTGGTTGACGGCTCCACTTGTTGATATTCTATTACTAATCATGGGTCCATAGCCATGCTTCTCCAACTTCCATGCATGTTGCTTCAATGTGTATACTAAAACTAAATCTCCTGCTTTCAAGCCCTTATCTTTCACATGGGCATCAAAATGCCTTTTGTCTTTTCTTGGCTGCGTATATTCGTGCAGCTGCTCTTAATCTCATTTCACCTAATTGTTCAAGATCAAAGATTCTAGAAGAGAGCTCATGGTCGGTCCATTGATGCTCTTGTCCTACTCTTAATGTAGACATCAAGAAATCTAGTAGCGATATTGCATTCTAGCCAAATACCATTTGAAATGGTGTGTCTTGGAGTACCATCTTATAGGCGACTCCATATGCCCAAACAACATGGTGTAGCTATTTATCCCAATCATCACATTTATTTACCAATTTTGTCAATACATTACATAGGATCTTATTTGTGCTCTCAACTTGTCCGTTAGGTTGTGGGTGATAGGGGGAAGACTTCTTATGTATCACCAAGAATTCTTGGAGAAGGTTTTGAATGAATTCGTTCAAGAAGTGCATACCTCTTTGGTAACTCGTATCTGGTGAACACATTCTCAAATAAGAACTTAGCCATCGTTTGAGCATCGTTCTTTGTCGTGGCTTTTATTTCTACCCATTTGTTTAGATAGTCCGTGGCAAGAATGTATTCAACATGTGAAATCTTAGCTGGGGGATTAATAGGACCTAGAAAGTCTATTCCCCATTTAGAGAATGCTCGACCGCCCATCATTGGTTTTAGTGGCATCTCATCCTTATGTATCAGATACTGAATTCCCTGACAAATGTCACACTGCTTCACATAGGTTGTGCATCCATGTGAAGGGTTGGCCACCAAAGACCTATGAAAAGAATTGCTTTGATCACACAGTCTAGTCCAAAATCTCCTACCACACCTTGGTGAGTAGTTTCTAAGATCTTAATATATTTGCTCTCATGGACACACAGTCTTAGGTATACATCTCTTCCATGCTTGTATAAATTATCTCCAATGAGTGCATAGTCTAGTGCTTCGTGTTCTAAGCTCTTTTGTTTGGCTGATGTCATCTATTGAGGGAATGTTTTCATCCTCAAAAGGGTTACTAAATGGTCGCTCCTAGTCCTCTAGGTGCTGGGGATCATATCTATCTAAGTTGGGGCCTAGATTTAGGATTTGTATACATGACATTAGCGTATCGTGGCTCCCAACTAGGTTCGCTAGGATTTTTGTAAGAGTAAATTTTGTTATGCTCTAGTGACTCCATATAATAAGTTGCTGGACTATCCATGTGAGCCGAATCAAAACGGTGATTATTTGGATCGCTTTCTCAAATCAATGGCGATGCTGGCACTAAGGCTCTATTCAAATTTTCTTCAATAGTTGCATACTTCACTGGGATCACATTGGCTGGAAGTGGAGGTTGTTGAACTTACACTAGTTGAGGCCTTTGTTGAGCTTGATAGGGTGGCTGGTAGGGTTTTTGGGGCCTAACATAGTGTTGTGCTAGATATTGATTTTGGTATCTCCACTGTTATGGATAAGAGTGTGGATAATTTTGCCTAATCACTTTCTTGTTATATGGACACTCTTGTGCAGTGTGGTTAGTATACCTCCTTTCTATTATGCAGTATTGGTTGTTAGGGTCCACTTGGGGTTGAACCATGATTCGTCACACATTAACCATATGTTCTCCTCCACAAGTATAGCATCAATTTACTGAGACAAATCTAGGCGTCTGTTTGCTAGATACACCTAACTTCTGAGATACCTTCTCTGCAAGTTCCTCAACAGATGTAGATGTTTTGGAGGTGAGGGTAGTAGAGCTATCTGAATCTTTATAGATATTTGAAAGCTCCAATTCATCACCCAAAGTATCCTCAATGTCTATGCACATACATACACACTCTTCTATGGATCTAGGGTCCTTTAAGTACACATAGGATCTCAATTTGAGACTTAAAAAACCATCTAGGAATAGAGCCACTTGTTTGGGGGGTGTGGGTAACTCTGGAACAAGACATCTCTGTAAGTATTTTCTAAACCATCTTCTTACAAGTCAACTTGTTTCCTAAGGTGTTTGTTTGAAGCTATGTATAAGCGATGAAGTATTGTGTTTGATGCCACTTTTGGAGAATTCAGTAATGAATGTTTCTAGCAATTGGTCTATATTTATGAACTGACCTTGGTGTAGTGGTTGAAACCACATTAAGGTAGTGTTCTTGAGACTTATACAAAAAGCATTGTACTGAGTGAAGATGTCCTCGACTTGTTCGGCTCTCAAAACTTGTCTAAACTCTTCTACATGATCCTAAGGGTCTCTAGTGTCATCGAAGTAATTCTTCATGGATTTGACCAGTTGGGTAGGCCTCAAGATTCTGGGGTTTTCTCTAGGCCTAGGCAAGGGAAACCCATCCATGACTCTTTGATGTCTCAGATTTCTGTTTCTCTCCTAATCTGTTCTTTCTACATGTAATCTTGACCGTTCTCTTCCTAAGGGGTTTGCAAAGCTCACTTCATGTCTCTCTCTAACTCTTGCCCTATGAGTTTCACGAGTCTAGGATGATCTTGCTCCTTGGAGGCCATGGGAAACATTAGATCTTGGTGGAGGGAAAATCAATTCACCCTTTTGAGTGTATGCATGCCTACCATGCTCTGTTACCAAGAACATTCTCTTCAATGTGTTATCTAGATAGACAAATTTGCATGGTATCTCTAGATCTTTGGACTCTTAGATGGTGACTCCACCTATTTTGCCAAGTTGATCTATCTTGAATCTCCAAAAATATTTCTTCGTTTCTCTATTCAAGAATATGCTTTGTTGTCTTGGGGAACTTGCTCTAGAGTAATCACTCTAGTCAAGACAGTCTTGCCTCGAGGAGTACTAGGTCCTCATCCTAGGTTTCCTTGCTCTAGGTCTCCTATCTCATTCTCGAGCATGACATTTCCGAACTCAAATGCCATGTTTGGTAAGTTGGTGACCACATACATGGTTCCTTGCTTATCAATATACAAACCCTCTTCAAATTGAACCACGAATTGTTCAAGTCCAAAGGGTTGATCAGAATTTTTGAGTTGGACAACTGATCACCGCATACCATCCTCATATATGCATGCACCTAATCATTTGGTCCTAATATACTCCAATTGTGTCTTATATGGACCTTCTGGTGTCTGTAAATAGGTTGTTCTTGCACTAGTTATCGGTCATTCCATGTTAAAGGACATATGAAAATCACTCATTTTTGAACTAAGTATGTAGGGATAACCACTAAGCTATTGGTCCCATGACCTAGCTGCATGATTGACACTAGTCTCAAATGATCTAACACTTTGTCAATCTCTCCCTAGGTGTCTATTTGATCTAAGGCTCATATGCCCTATTGATTAGCCTAATGATCCTTGTACAACCACATTGCCGATTCCTTGATATCAATCACTTGTTCCTTTTAATTTCTTTAGTACAGATTTCCTTATTTTAAAACATGCATCATCACGAGCACTTAGGTCTGTCATACTTTATGTTCTTCATCCAATTAGATTAAATTGTTTGCTCTGAAGTTGTCCCTTGACTGCAATTAACCTATTCTTAAAATTAAGAATTTAAAGGCTCTTAGAACTTGAGTGTTCATACCGTGCCCCTAATCAATCAAAACCACTAATTGCACTTAGCCTATGCTAAAAACTGACTGAGGGGGTTGAGAGATCTTCCAACCTCAAGTCGCTTCTCCTTGTTTGCACTTGTATGCCCAAGATGTACGTTCCCAAGCTTGCACTTACTAGAACCTTTCTTTGGCCTCCCCAAGAGCTCTAAATGGACCTGCGCAAGCTATTGGAGATGGTGATACAATGAAAACTTGCAAGAAAAGCTCACAAACAACATGAAAATAGAATGCACAATAGTCTCTCTCACAATAGAATGAGGTAGCGAAGGGAATATGACCAAAAAACTAAAAAAATCAGGGAAGAAGGAGATGGTGAGGATAATCATGGTGATGACAACGGTGAAGAAAGTAAGAAAAAAATTTAGTATGACTCCAACGTCACAACTCTATGTCCTACCATCACATGTGTACATATACGTGTGTGTATGTATGTGTATATATATGTGTGTGTATGTGACTTTATGTGTGTATTTTTATGTGTCTCTATGTGTATGTGTATGTGTATGTGTATGTGTATGTGTATGTGTATGTTTATGTGTATGTGTATGTGTATGTGTATGTGTATGTGTATTTGTATGTGTATGTGTATGTGTATGTGTATGTGTATGTGTATGTGTATGTGTATGTGTGTGTATGTATGTGTGCATATGTGTATATGTGTGTATGCATGTCTGTATGCACATGATTATATGCAGGTATATGTAGGTGGTATGTGTGTGTCTATGTATGTGTATGTACATGTGTGTGTATGTGTATACATGTGTGTTTATGTGTGTATGTGTATGTGTATGTGTCTATGTGAGTGTATGTATATGTGTGTGTATGTGTGTGTATGCATGCGTATGTATGTGTGTATGTGATTGTATGTGTGCGTGTATGTGTGTCTATGTGTATCTATGTGTATGTGTGTGTGTCTATGAGTGTGTGTATATGTATATGTACCTACGTTGCTAACTACTTTGTGAACTTGCATGTGTGTGTTCTCACTCTCTCTCTCTCTCACTCTCGATCCCGACACAAATGTGCCAAAAAAAAAAACATTTTTTTGTTTTGGTAGGACATTGCTTATGTGACACTTCTAAATTGCAAGTAGTTTGTGAATGTTCCTAAGAGCATCGATAATCTATGATGCTCTTAATGGTGGTAGTTACATGTTTCACATAAGCAATGATAACCATCGCTTATGTGACAAAGCCTCTTTTCTTTTATGAGCATCACTATGTGTCTTCCAAGTTGTCCTCGTTCTGTTGTTGGAGGTGCTTGTTTTCTTCCACGGCTGTTGACATGTGTCTTCATAAGACTCCCATGTTCAATTGTAACTTGGCATTGCGGTCCATTTATTGGTGTAACATGATCTCCATATCTTTGATTGCCTCTGTATCCACTGTTTGCAATTTGGACTTGAGCTCATTGTGTGCTTGCTAGAGGGTAAGGTATTGATCTTGTAGTACATAATTGTCTTCTTCTAGTGCCATCACTTGGGCTTGTAGTTGTTGAGATTCTTCTTGGAGAATGGTATTTCGAGCTTCCAATTGTTGGTAGTCTTGTTGTAACTAGTTAGCATACTAAATCATAGTATTGATAGTATTATTTATATATGTGGATGCAATAGTTATGGGTGGAATTGCAGGGGGGAGATAGAATGGGAATGGGTGGTGTAAATGCTGTGCATGAAGGTGTGATGGGTGTTGGTGATGTTGGTGGATGGGGAATGGGAGATTTTGGAAGTGTCGATAGGAGGGGTGGTGCCATGGGTGGAGAGATGTCCATAGGGTCGGACAATACTATGTGTGTTCATTCTACTATAAAAATGGGAATGGTAGGTGAGGTGCACATGGTCTTTGTGTAGAGGGATGTTGTTACAACTAGGCTCAGGCCCAAAGAAAATGGTGCTTGAGGGTGAGTCAGGGCTTCCATGAATCGAATCGAGAATTGTAGTATGGTGGAAGCAATTGTTTGGTGTCGAAGAATTGAAAAATAAGGATCTGTGGTGAATGGGACTTGGATGTGAGGGAAGCGGATACTTCCTTCAATGGGGTGAGGATTGTTGACTACACTAGTTATGATAGAGTGACCTATGACTAGTGCAAGGAAATTGATAGATGTATTGTACACTGGGTTGGTGATGGTGGAAAAGAGTGTGGCTTGGGAGGTAGGTGCTCGAAAACTAAAGGATGATGTGGATGTGATGGTTTCTATAGGGGTTGTGGTGGTGTTAGTATGGGGCAAGGATTTGGGAGGAGTGTGAAAGATGGGTTCAATTTGGACAAAAGTCTTGGCTGTCATGTCAATGGTGGCTATTGAGATGGCCTCTTGAATTGTACTCATTTCACATTCAAATACAGATTTCCTTATGTTCTTACCAGGGTGTGGTTGTTTCTCGACTTGGTGTTGGTCATAACAAGGCATTGGTTTTTGCAACATGGTATAAGAAACCTCTGTAACTCCTAAGGTCTCTCTCAAAAGTTGGAGGGTCTTAATAAAGGGGGGTCCACTCCTTCTTCACTTAGAATCTAATCAATTAAGGTTTTGCCTATGCTAAATGAGAAGCACTGCCACTCTTTTATGCTCACCATAATGACATATAATCTTTGTAGTTGTGCAGTATAGGCCGGGGCACCTTTAGTTTCTCCACCTTCTTGTTGGTCGTCAAGTTCTTCACTTTGTGCTCCTCTTCCTCTTTGTCTTCACAGTCCATTCCTTGTTGTCCTTCTTCATGTTGTTGTTGATGGTCATCCTCCCCTTCTTCTTCAAAATCTAGGTTCACATATTGGAGAATCCATTCAAAGTCTTCATTACTAAGCTATTCCAGACAGATTCCTCCCGAGAATTCTAAATTGGAGGGCATAGGGGGAAAATCAAGCTGGGTCCATATGTACTTCTTCTTGGTAGTCTAAACATAAATGGTCGTACTACCCTTAGTGGTGTAGGAGTGACATTAGACGTCAAGGTGGATCCTCTTGGTTGAGCAAATGGTATGGATGCTATCATTCTCTTCGATGGTGATGAAGAGGATTTTCTACTCTTAAATTGTATTACTCTGTTCGAAGATAGTGCCCATTGAAGTGTAAGTTGTAAGTGAGGCATCTATAGATGATTCCTGTAAGAGCACAACATCCATGCAACATTGTCTTCCATGACCATTTTTTTTAAGCTTGGTGGATATGATCAATAATCTAGTGTGGTAGGTTGATGTTCATGTTTTGCATATCTGCTAAATACAGATTAAACCAGAATTTCTTGTGAGGCATTGTGAATCTATCTTGTCCTAGGAAGGTGAAATCCTGCATGCACATCTGCAATGGACTACAATGTTGGGTGTCATGGTAACCCTATCCTTAAGTTTTGTAGGGATCCGATTCTTCTAAGTGGGGATGTGCATACCCCACATATCTAAGGCTTCACATACTAGGTTGTTGGTCAAATGGAACCACTTTAACTTATTGCCATGCACTAAGCATGAGATCACAAAAGTACTAGATGCTATGGGATCCTTGTTGGGCATTAGGGAGTTGGTGAAATATTAGAAACACATAAAGTTGGGCTTTGGAAGCTTGACACTGAAATACTCTGCTAGACACACTTTCTACCATACTGGATGTAGCGTCACTAAGTTGGATAGAAATTCAAGTTCTTTTGTGAAAAAATGGTATTTCCCCATACACTATTGTAATTAGTCTCTACTTGGGAGATAAAAGCCCTTCCTTGAGGGGTCCTACCACTTCATTGAACTAGTGTGAATTCTTGCTCACTTGAGTTGTATGGCCCATTGGTGGATCTTGAACAAGGATGATCTATAATTCCCTCATATCCTCTGATCGTTCCTTAAGTTCATCTAAGATGGCCATGCTCTTTATCTCTATGGTTTGCTAACTAGTCCTTGCCTATGAACTCGTTCCTGCCATTTCTACCATAGTGCTAGTGATGATTGGTGCTTTTGAATCTGCTAGAAGAAGAAGAAGATTGTTGGAACATCAAGCTTACACTATGCTTGAGGTGGATTTGGTCTACATCAAAAAGCTATCCTTTGGATTATGTCAAAATATCCATTGAAGCGTTCTTTTACTTATACTCATTTATTGTATTTTTTTAAAAAGATTTTTTATGGTTTACCATTGTAAAAGACTAAAGATTTACACATGTGAAAGGAGAAAAAGAGAGCTCAAATTCCACGACTTTGAGGTGGTTGAGCTTGGCAATCAATGAATCAATCAATCACCTAAAAGTAGATCAAACTAGATCTTAACTTTTCCTAGATTATAGGAAAGTGAATTGATTCCCTTCAACAACTAATCTTGCCTTCATTTGAATTTAAAATCCATTTGTAGAAGTTTTGGATAACTTCAAGAGTCTATATAAAGACTTAAAATCACTTATACATTACATGGAAGCAATATACATAAACTTGTGGCCATCATTGTCTTGCTCAACAGTAAATTTGCAAAGGCTCTTGCTCTCTCTACAAAGCTTCAAATTGGATGAATCAGCATTCACTAGAAAGAGATGGGTGATGGCTTTCCCTCAATGAATAAGAAGCATGATTGAAAAAACTTTGTGGCTTGGAAAATCAGAATGGAGGCCTATTTGCAAGGTAGAGATCTTTATGGAATTGTAGCAGGTGATGAAGCTATGCCTATTCCAAGATCCAAAGGAGGACCTACACAAGAGGAGATAGGTAAGCTCACTCTTTGGTGTGCAAGGGATTCTCAAGCAAGGTCATACATACTAAAATCTATCTTTGAATTTCTATTACCACATATTAGAAGATGCAAGACATCTCAAGAGACTTGGGATGCCCTAGAGACTTTCTTTTCTACTAGTACCAAAGCAAGAAATAATTATCTTTGGAACGAGTTCAACCAAACAAAGAAGACACCTAAAAAAACCACCAGAAATTTTGTTACAGAGGTCAAGGAGGTTGCTAATCAGTTGGCATCTGTTGGAGAGCTCATTGAAGAAGAGGTCATCATGAGGCAAATTCTCAATGGGATTAGAAGTGATAAGCAATGGCAGTCTTTCACCACAGCTTATGATCTCAGCATGGATGTGCAAAATCCAAACTTCAACATCTTTCTTGGACAACTATTCAATCAAGAGGCCGATAATAGCATAAAGGAAGGTGAATCCTATCATTGTGCTCTATATGTAGATAAGAAGGATAAGAAGCTGAAAGGCAAGAAGAGGGAAGAAGATGAAGAGGAGACTTCCCAAGCCAACTTCGCAGGTAAGAGCAAGTGGAAAGGGAAGAAGAAAGGACCAAAGCATGACAAAACCAAAGGCTCTATTCAACCTTGTGCCATCTGTGATAAGACCAACCACACCACTCCAAATTACTGGTTCAATGGAAAGACCCAGAGAGGAAGTGGAAGAGGTGGATATGGCATCAATAGAGGCAGAGGTGAACACGACTTCAATAATAACAATAGAGGCCATATTAGAAGGGACTACAACAATGATTCTAAAGATAAGCCACATGAAGACTCATTGATTCTAATGAATCTAATCCACAAAGAAGGTAAATAAGATGATCATTTTTTCTACATGGATTCATGATGTTCAAATCATGTTGCAGGCAACATGGCTGTTCTATCTGACTTGGAAAGTCGAAAGCATAGACATGAAATACAAACAGGGGATGATGCTAAGCACACTCTGGAGAAGATTGGTAATATCAAAGCTTCCAATGGCAGGAGAAACATTCTAAGTAAGGTTCTCTATGTAATCACTATCACTAAAAACCTAATAAGTGTAGGCCAAATAGTTGAAAAAGGCTTGCAAGTTAGGTTCACCCAACATGGAGCTTTTGTGGAAGATCCATGTCAAGGCTTTAAGAAGATAGCCAGAGGTGAGAAGCATTGTAGGCTCTTTACTTTTGAAGTAGGAGAAACCAAGAACATAGATCTATTCACTTTTGGGTCTCAATCCCTAAGAGAGCTTGAAGTGTGGCATAAGAGACTTGCTCATGTGAATGAAAGAACCTTGAAAGATATATGCAGGGATCAAAGTGTTCTAGGGCTGCCAAACATATCAAAGCAACACATGATCAACACATGTGATGCATGGGCACAAACACAACCATTTAACCACAAAGGCTACATCCACAACAACTTATTGGACTTAGTACATACAAATGTATGGGGGCCAATTCAAGGACCTTCATTGGAAGGATCAAGGTATTATGTCTCATTTATTGATGACCATAGTAGATGGGCTATTCTGTACTTTATCAAAAGTAGGAAGGAAGTGTTTGATTGCTTCAAAAAGTATCTAGAACATGTGGACAATCATACAGGTAGATAACTCAACAGACTCAGATATGATGGAGGGGGAGAATACTTCTCCAAAGAGTTTGATGAGTTCTTGCAAGATAAAGGTATCAAAAGGGAAGTGGCTACCAGGTACTCTCCTCAACTGAATGGAATTGCAGAGAGGAGAAAGAAGACATTGGTTGGATCAGCCAAAACAATGCTTGAAGAGAAGAGTTTGCCACATTATCTATGAGTAGAAGCTATTTCAAATGTTGTGTACCTTGTCAATAGACTACCATCCAAATCAGTTCAAGGTATGACTCCTTATGAAGCATGGCATGGAAGAAACCTAGTCTTGGACATTGTAAGGTGTTTGGTTGTTTAGCTTATGTTCATATACCATCACAAATAAGAGGTAAGCTAGATGAAAGGGCAACAAAAGGAGTGTTTATTGGGTATGAATCAACTCAAATTGGTTACAGGTCCTATAATCCTTCAACCAAGCAATTCACTACAAGTAGAGATGTTGTGTTTGAAGAACACTGTGACAACTCTTGGTATGATGAAGACAAACAAAAGTTAACTCTACCATATGATCTTGATAGTGATTCTTATAGATTAGGAAGCAAGCATGATGCACATGTCCAAGATCCAAGAAGTGATATAGATGATGACCACGATGAAAGGGAAAAGGATTATAAAGTAGAGAAGTCAAGAGGCAAATCAAAGATGCAAGAGTGTGGAGAATGCTCCAAGCAAGCACCTAGAAGATCAACAAGGGAGAAGAAACAACCAAATAGGTATGGATATGATTCCCTATTTTCTACTTGGTAATGGACTCAATTTCAGAGGAACCCTTAACCTATGAGGAGGTAAAGGGAAACCCTAATTGGGAAAAGGCCATCAAAGAAGAAATAGATGCATTGAAGGAGATGGACACTTGGGATTTGATTCCAATGTCACCGAATCAAAAGGTAATTGGTTGCACGTGGGTATAAGATATTGAAAGAAACTCAGATTGATCAGCTTGCAGGTATAAGACAAGATTAGTTGCCAAAGAATGCTCACAAACTCATGGTATAGACTATGAGGAAACATTCTCACTAGTTGCAAAGATGACTACAATTAGAACATTGATAAGTGTAGCTACTGCAAGAAAATGGAGACTCCTCCAACTTGATGCAAAAAATGCATTTCTAAATGGTCGGATAAGTGAACATGTATACATGTCACAACCACAAGGTTTTGAAAATCCTAATAATGCATCTTATGTTTGAAAACTTAAGAATGCATCTTATGTTTGAAAACTTAAGAATGCATTGTATGGATTGAAACAAGCTCCTAGAGCTTGGAATCACATGTTGCTTCCATACCTTCAAGATGAAGGATTCAGACCTAGCACCTCTGATCCTTCTCTATTCCTCAAAAGGGATCACAAGGAGGTTATCTATCTATGTGTATAATATGTAGATGACATAATTGTGACAAGGGATGATCGAGATGACATTCAACGTATCAAGAGACACATGCAAGAGGAGTTCAAAATCAATGATTTAGGTGAGCTCACATATGTGTATTCCTCAAAGGACCAAGAATCAGTGCCTTACTTGATTCAGTGAGTGCATGACTCACGAGTTTTGCTCTAATACGTTCACCCAAACCTAAAGAAGCCCACTTCTTAGTTTTAAGTTTACCAAACGGTCATAGATCCAATCTTGACCCAAAATAAGAGGCTCTGTGAGGTCCTCATCCTGACACACTAGCACTTTAACTGTCATATGGACATCTTAAATGGAGATGGGGAGCTCCTTTACCCAAACAAAGGGTTTCCACACCTCTCAATCCTATGAGATAAACTTCAACATGATTGATGCTTAGTTGCAAGTCTCGACAGTAAGAAATTCTAACTGCACTATTGGCTGTGCCTGAGTCAATCAAGGCTTTTATAGTCTTCTCATTCTCGCCCTCTCCTACTTCTAAGGTCAAAAAAGGATGTCTATCAACTATTCAATGAGGATGAACACTCGTAGTATGGCACATGGCCATGTGATATCTTGGTGCCTCATGAACATCTTGCCTAGGTTGATTTCTTCCTTGTCTTCTCAACTTCATATATCAGATGCATTCTAAGGCTTTTGCCTGAGCTTCTTCTCGAATTTTTCTTTCTTCCTCTTTATGCTTCTTTGCCATGTTGAGTCGACCCAATATTTCTTCCGTTAGGGGTTCTTGATATAGTTTCAATCTGCATCCACTAATGTAATTAAGGACTATATCACCTTCTATAGTGGCTAGTTGGACAACTCCACTTGTTGATATTCTATTTATGATCATGGATCAATAGCCATGCTTTTCTAATTTCTTGGCATGTTGCTTGAGTGTATACACCAAAACTAAGTCTACTACCTTCAAGCCCTCATATTTTACATGTGCATCAAAGTAAGCCTTTTGTTTCTTCTTAGCTACATAGATCCCATCAATTTCTCTTAATCTAGTTTCTCCCAATGTTCTGTTATCAGGATCTTGCTCACACGCACACAGAGGTTACAAACACAAAAAACACACAGAAAAATAGAGACACCAAGAGACGAGATCGAACGTAGTATTGGGTGCAATCTCCCCCCATGCACTCTGTTTCGACAGTCCACAGAGTGCATGTATTTATAGGAATTTTTTATTACATCAAAAAGAGTGGTTACATGAGAGCGGCTTTAAAAAGCATGTGTGTAACTAAAAGTTGGTGACTTTCGTAAAAAGCCTCTTCTTTTAATATAAAAAATTGTGGTCTACAATGACTCTTATTCTACCACTATATTTCTAACTATTTCTAACAATAGAACCTTCTAAGTGGATTTATTTACAAACTAAATTATAAATCGTATTTATTGATGTCCTCCCTTTCACACTTCCACTCCCTCACAAACCTTCAGCTGCTATATCAAAAACACCAAAACCACATTAATACATTAATAAATTAACACTCCAACAATGCATTGTTCAACTTATTCCATAATGTATAACATGCCCCTCAGTTGAAATAGCAACTGACCTCAGTTGATAAAATAAAATAAACATGGAGGGCTAGTGTGTTCCATGTTAAAAGAAACATGCATGGAAATGTTCATGGAGGAATTATATCAATGTGTTTGTGTATGATATGCAAAAATTAAGTGGTCATAATGAGGTGTTAATTGTGTTTTATGTATCCATTGACATTCTTCAATAGAGTGATTTTTGTACTTAACCAAATATCGATGGTATTGAGTACATGTGCATGTAGTAGTGACATCATGATCAATGGTTTTCTTAGGAACCAAGATTGTCAGATTGTTCTTCAATCAAAGGAGGGTCATCAGGAAGTGGAGTGAGTGGTAAAATGCCTTTAAATGGTTTAAGTAAACTAATATGAAAAGATTTATGTATATTCCAATGAAATGGTATATCTAATCTAAATGAATTATCATTAATTTTTTCTATAATGTGAAATGGTCCATAATAGCTTGGTGTAAGTTTAATTTTAGGATGTTGCAAAATTTTTTTGAGACGTCTTTTAATGATACACAACCATACAAGATCATTTTCCTTGAATTCCTTGGCTAATCGTTTAGTATTGATATTACGTGTGTATCGCTCTTGACTTTTCCTAATGTGCTCGTGAACATCGTGAAGTATAGAAATGTGATCTTGAGCAATAGAATCAGCCATCGGAATGTCGGTTTGGGTGAGTGACATGGGAGTGGGAAGCTTTTTACCATAAACAATTTCAAAATGTGCACGACCACTGGTGTGTGTGGTGTTATTGTAAGCAAATTGAAGCAATGGCAACTTTTCATCCTAGTTAGTGGGACTATCTAATGAATAACAATGCAATAAATCAAGAATAGTACTATTTGTAGCTTCACTTTGTCCATTACTTTCGAGATGAAATGCAGAACTAAAATCTATTATAGAACCAAAATGTTGAAATAAGGAAACCCAAAAATGATTACAAAATCTAACATCACGATCAGATAACTTTACTTTAGGAAATCCATGATGTGGGAAAATGCATTTAATGAATAATTTTGTAGTTTGAGGTGCAGACAAAGTTTTCCTACATGGAATGAGAATTGCATATTTACTAAACGTATCAACTATTGTCCAAATCATATCATTATGTGATGAAGTGATGGGAAGACCTATGATAAAGTCCATAGAAATCTGTTCCCATGGTTTGTTCGGAATGGGAAGTGGCATTAATAATCCAAATGGTTTACCATGATGACGTTTTACACGCTGACATACAATGCATTGAGAAAACTAATGTGCAATATCTTTTTCCATGTGTGGCCAAAAGAAGAAATCTTTGCAGGCAGAAATGGTGCTTTGTATGCCTCTATGACCCATGTAAGATGGTTCATGCATTTCTTTGATGAAAAAATCTTTAAAAGCTTGGGTTATGCATAATTTATGTTGAAAATAAAGAAAACCATTATGAAATGTATAATTTTCATCAGATAAAGATGCACCATTGTTGAAGTCATGCCATGCACGTGAAAAATACAAATCAGATGCATAACTGGAAACCATTTCTTGAAAAGAATGTATTTGGATGGCAGAAATATTATGCAAAACAACAAAATGTGAAGGAAATCGGCTAAGAGCATTAGCTACAACATTAGCTTTACCAAGCTGATATTGGATCATGGGTTGTAAATTTTGAATGAATGATGCCCATTTAAGATGGTGATTAGAGATTAAGGGCTCATTTAATAAATGCTTAATAGCTTGTTGATCGGTTTTGTTTAAGACCTCAGAGCCCATAAGATAGTGTTTCCAAATTCGCAAAGCATGCACAACTGCTAACAATTCTTTATCATATGTACTATAATTCTTTTCTAAGGGCTTAAGCTTCCTACTCTCAAATGCAATGGGATGATCATTTTGCATTAAAACTACACCTATCCCTGAACCACTAGCATCAGTAACAACATGAAAGGGTTGTGAAAAATCAGATAATTGTAAAACAAGTGCATGTGAAAGTGCATGTTTGAGTTTTTCAAAGGATTGTTGTTGGGTAACTCCCCATGCAAATTTTATTTTCTTTTTCAATAACAAGGTAAGGGGCAATGCTAAATAAGAAAAATTTCGAACAAACTTCCTATAGAAGCTAGCCAACCCAAGAAAAGAACGAACATCATTGACTGATTGTGGTGTAGGCCATTCTACTATAACCTTAATCTTTTTTGGATCCACATGCACACCTTCACTTGAAATAATATGTCCTAGATATTCTAGCTTACGTTGAAAGAAGTAACTCTTTTCAAGATTAGCGTAGAGTGTGTTCTCTCATAGTAAATGGAGAACTGTCTTAAGATGCTTCTCATGCTCACTATCATTCTTACTGTAAACAAGTAGCTTGGAAATCAAGAAAAATGTTATTCATCATTCGTGCAAATGTAGTAGGGGCATTAGTAAGTCCAAAGGGCATTACCATAAATTCATAATGGCCTGTTTGAGTTCTCAATGCAGTCTTAGAAATATCACTTTGCATCATACGAATCTGATGGTATCCTGATTTTAGATCAATTTTACTAAAGACACGAGCTCCACATAGAGTGTGTTCTCTCATAGTAAATGGAGAACTGTCTTAAGATGCTTCTCATGCTCACTATCATTCTTACTGTAAACAAGTATATCATCTAAAAATACAAGAACAAAAGCTTGGAAATCAAGAAAAATGTTATTCATCATTCGTGCAAATGTAGCAGGGGCATTAGCAAGTCCAAAGGGCATTACCATAAATTCATAATAGCCTGTTTGAGTTCTAAATGCAGTCTTAGAAATATCACTTTGCATCATACGAATCTGATGGTATCCTGATTTTAGATCAATTTTACTAAAGACATGAGCTCCTCGTAATTTATCTAAAAGATCATCGATTCGGGGAATAGGGTATCTATTCTTTATTGTGATCTTGTTAAGGGCTCTATAATCAATGCACATTCGATAAGTTTTATTCTTCTTCTCTACTTAAAGAACTGGGTGCTCCAAATGGGGAAGAACTAGGCCTTATAAGTCCTTTCTGTAGTAGGTCTTTTACTTGGTTTTCTATTTCCTTTTGGTGTAGTGGGCCATGTCTATAAGGTGCTTTATGAGGAGGAGAACTACCAGGGACTAAGTCTATGCTATGGTGAAAGGATCCTCAAGATGGGTGGTAGTTCAGAGGGATACTCAGACATAAAACAATCCTTATAAGCAATCATGAAAGGTTTATGTGCATTAGGAAGTGTATGAGTATAATCATTGATGACATTGACAAAAACAATGCATGAATTGAATCCTTTCCTAAGTGCACGTTTTACTTGAGTATGACTAATCAATGGAAATGGTTGGAAATCATGTTGTGTAGACAAAGTAATAATTTGAGCTTTAAATTCAAAGTTAAAGGTATTTTTATGGTAGTCAATGCGTGGGTTATAATGATGATGGAAAGGCATACCTAGTATAACATCATAAGATTGCAAAGGTGCAATAAAAAATGTTCGTGAATCAACATATGGGCCTATGCTAATCGTAACATTTTGCACTTCTCAAGTTACATTATAACGATTACCTTGAAATGCAGCTTTTACTTTATACAAAGAAGGAAACGTTTTTAATTTAAGTTCTTGTACTAATAAATGTGAAATGAAGTCATGCGAACTACCATCCTCATGTAGAATTTTAATGAATTTGTTGTTTATAGTACCCTGCATGCAAAGTAGAAATGAAGAGAGATATCGTTACCCAAGGTACTTAAGTCCTTCTCCAATGATTCCTCTTTCCAAAGATGAGGAATTTCTTCATTGTGGGCCTCCATGTTATGTAATTGAACTGCAGCTGGTTTCATGTTAAGAGGTTGCAATTGGCACTTTGTTTGTGTATGTCTAGGTTTGCCACAATTCCAGCAAGTGATTCGTGGTCGCTTCTGTTGGGCATCCATCGTTGAAGTTTGTAGGGTAGGTGGTTTGGTAGGTTGGAGAGATGAAGCAACAGGTGCAGTTGAGTAATTGGATTGCAATGGACGAGGAAAACTAGGGTAAGATGGGGCATCAAAAGTACGTTTCATGGGAAGATTTGGTTTAGCGAAAAATGGTCTTTGACGTGGTTGTTGTAGACGAAGTGACTTGGTTATGGACGGGAATTCTTTCTTTGCATCATAGGCGAAAGATATAGCCTCGTTGAGGGTTGTAGGTCGTAAGGTGTGAAGCTTAGCTTGGATTCCCACCTCCAAACCATCTTCATATTTCTACTGCAAGCTATCCTGCGGTACATCTTCAAGCATTCGAACCAATAGTAAATTTTGCCAGAATCGCTCCGTGTAGGTAGTAACCGTATCACCCTCCTTCCATATAAGGGTCATCCATGCACGTCAAACATGCAAATGGTATTGAGGAGGGAGAAAAGAATCCTTCACTTTCTCTTGGAAAGCCTTCCACGTTGTTGGATGCTCATTACTGTGCCACATGACATTCCACCAGAGTTGAGGTTTTCCTACTAAATAGTTAGTGGCAAATTTGACTTTTTCACTTTCAACATAGGTTTCATCAGTATAAAAATCATCAAACTATGAAAGCCATGAAAGGATTAAAGGGCCATCCTTATAGCCATTGAACTATAAAAACTAGTAATTCTTAATGGTGATCTTGGAATGCGTGCCATCCGAATGGGCAGAGACAATAGCTTTCACCACCCTCATAAGGTTGTCTTCATCAATTTTCATCTTTTTGAGTATCTCATCGCACTGTTGGATCTCGTTTTGAGTGCCTCGTAATTCGTGATATAGGAATTTCCTAACGAAGATCAAAGACTTGAAGGAACAATTGATTTCTACTGATGAGGTTATACCAGATAGCTCACTTGTGTAGACCGTTCTGAATGGTCTTCTTGATTCATATCAGAGTTTTGCTTCTACTCTTCGGTTGATGATGAAAGGCAATCCAAATGCCCTATCATTTGAGGAGTTAGTCTCTATTCTGTTGCAGGAAGATCAATCCAGGCAGAACAGGTCCATCATGCGAGTTGCAGATCAAGCTTTCCTGGCTAGTTAGAAGGGCAAAGGAAAATGGAGCTCTTCAACTAGTAAGCAGAAATCTCCTAATTCTGCACATTCGAAGAAGGAATATAAAGATGAGAAGAAATCAGAAAAGCAGAAATTGTTTTGTAAGTACTGTAAAGGGAATGATCATATCATAAAGAACTGTCCAAAACTAGCTGCTAAAGAGGCAAAGAAGAAAGAGGCTGGAATGGTTGTTGCAGAGGCCTCTACACCGAAAACAGAGTCTGCTAATCTTGCGTGGGAAGAAGAATGGGTGTTTACTACTGTTTGTAGTTTTGACCCATCTTCTCATGAGCAGTGCATGTCTGCAGTAGACTCAGATGTTTGGTATTTTGACAGTGGGGTGACCAAACATATTACCTTGCAACATAATTTCTTCTCTCCACTCGATCCTGCCCCTACAGGGAATACTGTTACATGCGCCAACAACTCCTCTTATCCTGTTATGGGAGTTGGTAAGATCATTTTGACTACTGCTGATCGTAGTTCTTTCACTTTGTCAGATGCTTTATTTGTGCCAGGGATCAAGAAGAACCTGTTATGAGTTTCTGCATTAGCCAAGATTGGCTTGGTTGTGAAATTTGTTGATGACAGGTGTACAGTTCATGATATGTCAAATGGCGATGTGATTATTGCTTCTGACATTTTATGTCATGGGTTGTATAAGCTCATAGACTATGAAAGATCTGTAAATGATTTGGCATGTGCAGTAAATGATTCTCAGGCGATGTAAGATGCAAAGCTTTGGCATGCACGCTTTGGTCATCTGAATTTTGGTAGTTTGCTATGCCTGCAAAAATCTGAAATGGTGTCCTCTTTGCTCAAACTTGAGGCACCTAGAAAACATGTTTGTAAAGGCTATATTTTGGGCAAAATGCAGCATTCGTCCTTTCCAAAAGATGGTTCAGTTCGGGCTACTAAAAAAATGTAGCTTGTACATAGCGATGTCTGTGCTCCTATGCAGACACCTTCTTTTGGGAATTATCTTTACTTCGTGACTTTCATCGATGATTTTTCTAGGCATGCATGGGTATATCCATTGAAGGCAAAGTCCAAAGTGTTCATGTGCTTCAAACAATTTTTGCTTTTGGCTGAAAATTTGTCACCATGTAAAATGGGCACCCTCCATTTTGATCGAGGGGGGGAATATATGTCTTCTTATTTTAATGCATTTCTGGCTAAACGTGGGATAAAACACCAGTGTACAGTGCCATATACACCTCAATAGAATGGAGTTGTTGAATGAAAGAACATGTCACTCATGGAGATGGCGAGGTGTATGGTCAAGAGTCAGGCTTTACCACATAGTTTCTGGCTTGAGGCTATCATGTGTGCAGCATATGTACTGAACAAGTGTCCCACTAAAACGCTGCAGTCTATCACTCCATATGAGGCTTGGCATGATCGCAAGCCATTGTTGCTCATCTGCATGTTTTTGGTTGTTTGGCATATGCATTAGTGCCTGAACAACATCGCAAAAAATTGGATGATAAAGGAGTAAAATGTATTTTTGTTGGGTACAATTCTGAAAGTAAAGGCTATCGTCTGTATCATCCACAAATTAAACGCATTCTAGTTAGCCGTGATGTTGTTTTTGTGGAAGATTCTATTCAGCCATTGCTTTCATGTACTAAGGAGACATCTGTTAGCTCCAAAGACATGTATGATACTTTGTTGCTTCTTTTTACATATGGACAGTCTAGTGCTGGTCCCAATGAGCCAACTTCTCAACCTTTGTAGGTTTCATGTGATGATGCAAATCATTCCATTTCTGATGCAAATTTACAGATGCACTAGTTGATGAGAGAGCTAATATTGAGCAGGCAAAAACTATGCCAAAATGGCTAGTGCAGACTTTGTGTGACAGCAAATTAGATGCACCTCTATCATATCGTACTCGTTCAGGCTCTCATATTGCCTCTTTTGCATCAGATTGCTATGCTATGGCTGCATCTAGTCGCTGTGATGAGAATGAGCCTGTTTTGTTTGATGAAGCACAAAATTCAGAAAATTGGATGGCTGCTATGCAATCTGAATATGATGCTATAATGAAGAATGGTACTTGGTATTTATGTGAATTGCCTCCTGGAAAGAAGGCCATTGGCACTAAGTGGGCATACAAGCTAAAGTGTAGACCGGAGTATAGTTGAGAGGTATAAGGCTAGGCTTGTTGCAAAGGGTTATTCATAGGAAAGAGGCATTGATTTTGACGAGACCTTTGCACCTACATGCCATATGACTACTCTTCGGAGCATCTGTGCACTTGCAGCTCATCATGGTTGGAATGTACATCAGTTGGACATTAAAACAACATTTCTGAATGGTGACGTGCATGAAGAAGTGTATGTTTTTCAGCCCTGTGGCTTTGTGCAGAAAGGGCATGAAAACTAGGTGTGCAAGTTAAAGAAGGCATTATATGGTTTAAAGCAAGCACCACGTGCTTGGTATGAGAAGATAAATGCGTATCTGATTGCACATGGTTTTGAGAACAGTCCAACTGAAAGCACCTTATATGTTAAGCGTGCTAATGATGTGCTTCTGATCATTGTTGTCTATGTTGACGACATGCTGCTCACTGGTCCTATTGAGAAGCATATTGCTGATTTTAAGGCTGATTTACATGCCTCATTTGAGATCTCTGATTTGGGGCACTTGCATCACTATTTGGGCATTCAGTTTATGCAAGTTGATAGTGGAATGGCTTTGTGTCAAACGAAATATATTGACACATTATTGCAGCATTTTGGCCTTGAAGACTATAAGCCTATTGCCACTCCTATGGAGACATGTTTACGATTGAGTCTTCATGATGCTGGAGATGCATTTGATCCTATTCTTTATCAGCAGGCTGTTGGATGCTTGATTTGCTTATGCATTACTCGGCCAGATATTCAGTTTGCTGTCTCACAAATGAGCAGGTTTATGCATTGCCTCAGACAATTAAGTGCATCTTTCACTATTTGAGCGGTACTCGGCTACTTGGGTTGTTTTATCCCAAGGGGGGATCACTACCGCCAGATTTGCATGCTTTTTCTGACTCTGATTGGGCTGGTTGCTATGACACTCGTGTGTCCACTAGTGGCTTTTGCTTCATGCTTGGTAGCTCATGTATATCTTGGTTGAGCAAGAAGGAGCCTACTATGGCCACTTCCAGTTGTGAGGCTTTTCATAGCGACTGTTGAATGTGTGTGGCTGAGACGCCTTATGGCTTATTTGGGTGTTGGTTAGACTTCTGCCACCACCATCTTCACTGACAGTCAGATCGCATTGGCAGTTGCGAGGAACCCTGTGTTCCATGCTCGCACTAAGCACATTGAGGTGCATTATGAGTATGTCAAGGAGAGGTTCTTTGCTGGGGAGATCAGCTTGGCATATGTGCCCACGCAGGAGAACATTGCAGACCTTTTCACGGAGGCTCTGCCTAGGGAGAAGTTTGAAGCTTTTCGCAAAGCTTTGGGCTTACTTCCTTTTGTGGAGTGATTTCCACATAGCTTGGCACTTCCTTATACAGGAGTTCCAGCTCCTTGTTCACCGCATCATTCCCAAGGTGGATTTGTTGATATATTTAGGTAGTGATGTGTGTGAACACACTAGGACTGCCAGGGTACTTTTTTCCCTCTTTAGGAGGTTTTTTTTCCCCCGACTTGTATATATGCCTATTTCCCTAATAGGCTACTTATCTTTGTACATTCTCTAGTAATACATTGAGTATTGTGTGTTGTTCTCCAAGCTTCTTCTTCTTCCTTGTGCTATTCGCATGCTTCCACAGACGTCTAACTCCAACATCATTAAATTGCATGGTGCTTTCAAAGTTAAAGATTCCTTCGCTACTTCAATGATAATAGCAATGCATTCTATTTGAAAGCACATAGCAAAGAAAATATGGAAATGAAAACATCAACTTGTAAAGTACTTATGTACCAATTAAGCTACGTTCTTCCATTAATCCTTTGGAAGAGCCACTTTCCATCCTCATTAGCTTCAAGAATTTCATATTCATAATTCTTGGTCACACACAATAATGATGATTTGATCCTTGCTTTAGAGCGAGATGGATATAGTGTTGTGATCACACCAACAAGGCTTTGAGACCATCATCAATTTCTATGCGAAAGATTTTATCCCATCCAATATGAAACAAGAATCTTGGAATGTGTAAGGTGCTAGGTGGTCGTGATCATGGTAGATCTTTCAACTTAGATACATCACGGGCCTCATCTGTTGGTGGCTACGTCCTTAACATTTGGGTTCAATTCCCGATTCCCTGTAGTGGTCAAACGTTGAGTATGATGAGGATTTGGTTATGTTGCTGTATAGGCTTCGCGGCTTGGTTGGTAAAACCCGCAGCTCTTCAGCATCTAGTGCCAAATTCAAATCCTACTGCTGCAAAGCACGACGACATTGCTTTTGCACTTCACTCGTCAGAGATGAAGACTTGGGGATGAGCATGAAAATTAAATCTTGCCTAGTGCAGATAGCATAATGGATTTACAAATTACACCATATAGATAGATACATAGTTCGAATCCCCCTGTTTGACGTCTCAGACATAGAGAATCTAGTTTTTGGCAATCCGCATAAAATGGGAAGATCTTCTGTAGAATATGCATGTGAGCGTTAACATGTTAAAACAGCGGGTGTCTTTGTTAATCTTTGTTAACGCAGGCCATTCTCATATTGGTTATAGCAGAGAAGAGGGATCTGAAATCAACGAGGAGTAATCAACACAGCAAATATCCAATAATAAATATTAGGAGGAATAAGTTCAAGCAGCCATGGCAGCGTGGCTAACATATCAGTCCTTTAGGGCAAGGTGAGGAACTCACGATCCTCAACCCTGAGAAGATATGCAAGTATCTGGATCACATAACGCAAAATACTTTTTGCTTCTCTGTGATACCATGAGTAGTGCCTGCACGACATATTTGTTGAACAATGCCGCTTTATTACATATAAAATTAATCCACACATTCTCTCAAACATTGAGCATATTTAGCTCAATGGATCGAATTCAAATCTGCTGCAGTGGTTGTCAGTTTGAATCCTTGCCACCACTGACGCTATACTGATGAAGATTTACTTTTGCTGCTTTGAGCAGAGATAACTGACGCTATACTTATGGATGGTGATGCATTCGATTCCTGAAACTTTATAAAACTAATGAAAACCATTACTTATACTGATGAAGATTTACTTTTGCTGCTTTGAGCAGAGATAACTGACGCTATACTTATGGATGGTGATGCATTCGATTCCTGAAACTTTATAAAACTAATGAAAACCATTACTTTTACATTATTGATACAATCATCAGGATGAATACAGTGAGTAAACGAATGTTTGAATGTAACAATACCACAACAATGCGCACACAGCAATGGTGCCTGCAACAAGTACAACAATAATACGTGCACAGATAGGTGATGAGCTTGAATCTTGTGATTGTCTATTACGAATTTCATCTTTTTACTCTCTCTCAAAACACGCATCATTAACGTGGGGTCGTGGCTAGATCAGTCCCCTATCCCCGCGAATGCACGAGGTCGAACCCTACATAGCTTTAATAAGCACTAGGTATGCAAACATTAAGTGCATAAATAAAGATCCTTTTGCCAAATATGAATCATGACAAAAAGAAGACACGCGAATGCATAAAGAAGATACGTATGCAGATGCTGATTAAAGATAAACACAAAGTCCTATGAGCAAAATGATGAGAAACACAAAGGTCTCCATGGAACCTCCACCATAGGATGTGATACCGATGCAAGATTACGACCACCATGTGCTAGAGCGCTGACTCTCCTCCCAACCAAATGCCTCTATATATAGCTCTCTCTAAGGGACTACCTTCTTGGGTAGGTGGATACTAACCATCCAAGTGTCAGCCATGTAACTACATGTGTGCCAAGTGTCCCAATTAACCCGAGTTAACTCAAGTGGATGCTTCTAGAAGGCTCTAGAGCTCTTTGGGCAAACACTCTTCCTATGTACCCCATGGGGGTTGAACCCAAGACCTCCTCCTTCACATCCTTGAGTCTTAACCACTAGGCTAAGTGAATCACTTGATTACAAGAGTAAATGACCTTCTAGTAAGTCTAGACTCGAGATCTTTGGTCATACATACGAGCAACCAAACGATGTCCGATTTTAGATCCGTCTGAATTCACCGGAACCTTAGATGATAGACTTACTTTATTACACATCTCATCTCAAAGTCTCTAGGTAGACACACCTTATCTTTATATAATAGGTATCTATTTTTAGGATCTTAATTCATGCACACACAGAGGTTATGAATGTTGAAAATACAAAGAAAGATAGATATTCAAGGAAATGAGGCATAATGTAGTATTGGGTGCAATCTCCCCCCATGCACTCTATTTTGACAATCCACAAAGTGCATGTATTTATAGGATTTTTTATTATGTCGAAAAATAGTGGTTACATGAGAGCATCTTTGAAAAGCATGTGTGAACGTAAAAGTTGGTCCCCTTTGTAGTGAGCCTTTGCTTTTAATAACAAAAATCATGGTCTACACCGATCCATATCCTAACCACTAATTTTACTAACTATTTTTAAAAATTGAACCCTCTACATGTATTTATTTATAAACTATATAAAATATAAATCCAATTATTTATGTACGTCCTTTCATGCCCTCACAAACCTTCAGTTGCTATATCAAAAAAACACCAAAACACACTAATACATTAATAAATTAGCACTCCAACAATTCCTTATTCAACACATTCCATAATTCATAACATACCCCTCCGTTAAAAAAGCAATTGACTTCATTTGATAAAATAAAAATAAACATGGATGGCCAGTCACATGTTCCATCATTGAACAAAAATAAGCATGTTCCATGTAAAAACACATGCATGGAAATGTTCATGGAAAAGTTTCATTAATGTGTATGTTTATGATATGCAAAAATTAAGTGATCATAATGGGATGTTAATTGTGTTTTATGTATCCATTGACATTCTTCAATAGAGTGATTTTGTTACTTAACTAAACATCAATGATATTGAGTACCTGTGCATGTAGTAGTGACATCATGATCAATGAACTTCTCGTAAACTAAGATTTTTTATTGTTCTTCAATTAAAGGAGGGTCATCAAGAAGTGGAATGAGTGGTAAAGTTTCTTTAAATGGTGTAAGTAAATTAATATGAAAAGAGCTATGTATATTCCAATGTGATGGTATATCTAATCTAAATGAATCATCATTAATTTTCTGTATAATGTGAAACGATCCATAGTAGCATGGTGCAAGTTTAATTTTAGGATGCTGCAATATATTTTTCAGAAGTCTTTTAATAATACGTAACCATACAAGATCATTTTCCTTGAATTACTTGGCTAATTGTTTGGTATTGATATTATGTGTATAACGTTCTTGACTTTTCCTAATATGCTCATGAACATCATGAAGTATCGAAATGTGATCTTGTGCAATAGAATGAGCCATTGGAATATCAATTTGGGTGAGTGACATGGGAGTGGGAAGCTTTTTACCATAAATAATTTCAAAAGGTGCACGTCTAGTAGTGGCGTGTATGGTGTCATTGTAAGCAAATTGAAGCAATGGCAACTTTTCATCCCAATTAGTGGGACTGTTTAATGAATAATAATGCAATACACCAAGAATAGTACCATTTGTATCTTTGCTTTGTCCATTAATTTTGGGATGATTGCAAAAAATCTATTTTAGAACCAAAATGTTGAAATAAGTCAACCCAAAAATGATTGTAGAAATGAACATCATGATCAGATAACATTATTTTGGAAAATCCATTATGTGGAAAAATGCATTTGATGAATAATTTTGTAGCTTGAGGTGCAGAAAAGTTTTTCTACATGGAATGAAATATGCATATTTACTAAACCTATCAACTATTGTCCAAATCATATCCTTATGTGATGAAGTGATAGGAAGACATGTGATAAAATCCATAGAGATTTGTTTCCATGGTTTGTTCGAAATGGGAAGTGGCATTAATGATCCAAATGGTTTACCATGATGATGTTTTACATGTTGACATATAATGCATTGAGAAGCATAATATGCAATATCTTTGTCCATGTGTGGCCAAAGGAAGAAATCTTTGCAAGTAGAAATGGTGCTTTGTATGCCTCTATGACCCATGTAAGATGGTTCATGCATTTCTTTGATGACAAAATCTTTAAAAACTTGGGTTATGAACAATCTATTTTGAAAATAAAGTAAACCATGATGAAATGTATAATGTTCATCAGATAAAGGTGCACCATTGTTGAATTCATGCCATGCACGTGAGAAATACAAATCAGATGCATAAGTGTAAACCATTTCTTGAAAGGAATGAATTTGCATGGTAGAAATATTATGCAAAACAACAGAATGTGAAGGAAAACAACCGAGATAATGGACTACAACATTAGCTTTACCAGGTTGATATTGGATCCAGGTTGGAAATTTTGAATGAATTTTCATAGCAGAAATATTATGCAAAACAACAGAATGTGAAGGAAAACAATCGAGAGAATCGGCTACAACATTATCTTTACCAGGTTGGAAATTTTGAATGAATGAAGCCCATTTAAGATGTCAATCAGAGATTAAGGGTTGATTTAATACATGCTTAATAGCCCATTGATTGGTTTTGATTAATACCTAAGATCCCATAAGATACTGTTTCTAAATTTGCAAAGCATGCACAACTACGAACAATTCTTTATCCTATGTACTATAGTTCTTTTCTGAAGGCTTAAGCTTCCTACTTTCAAATGCAATGGGATGATCATTTTGCATTACACCTATTCTTGAACCACTTGCATCAGTGACGACATGAAATGGTTGTGAAAAATCAGGTAAGTGTAAAACAGGTGCATGTGAAAGTGCATGTTTGAGTTTTTTAAAGGATTGTTGTTGTACTTTAAACATCTTTTGATGATTGATCCAATAGTAATACTACTATGAACATGTAACTTTGAACTTTATAGCTTGTTCAAGAAAAGTTCATGGATTGGAGATCCATTTCTTGGAACTTTTGTATTCCTAAATGAAAAGTTCACAGTTCAATTCAAGTCTTTAGGAACTGATCTCAGTTTCCAAAGATTGCTTGCTTTGGTTTCCTGTTGAAGATTCAATAAAACCAAGCATAGTTTTCTCATCCTCAAAAAATTACTTAATGAAGTTTCCATGCTCTTTGAAAACTTTGCATCTTGACTAGAGATGCATTCATGGAACCTAAATACCAAAGATTAATTCAAGAACTCTATGCTTTTTACAAATTTGGAACATATCAAATATCCTTTGAGCTTGAAAGTTCAATTGATTTTAGTTCCATTTGATTTTATTTGATTCTTACCATGCCTTGGGGTAGACTCAAATAAGACTTCCAAAACAAATTTTATCAACCTACTTGAATGCATGATTTCTCAAATCCAAGGTAGCGACTACATCTGGGCTTGTCATTCGGATTCTCTAAGTTTTCTCCTCAACTTAGAGTCCTTAAGGAAATTTTAAAGTAGCCTTATTTTCTTTCCATTCCAATGAGCAAGAAAATTGAACATGACTTTCAAAGGGCCTACTTTTCCTAATCAAGTCTCCTAATTTGTGATATTTAAGTATCACGATTGGGAAAAACAAGATAGCTACTTGAGTTGTATGGCAGCTAGGAGCCTTGCAACTACCTAGTTGTTATTTTCCCTATCTATGTAAGTCGAGTTAGAAAAAGGAGAAAATGGAAGTATAAGTACTCAAATACTTAACAAACAATCATGGATATGTAAATGCCTGTTCTTGCATGCAAGTGCGTGTGAGTGCATGCATGTGGTGGCATTCTCCTTTCATGCACTAAACGTAAATCAAGCAATTCTTGAGCTTGAAAATGCATGTTCCTAATCATCCATGCACAAACATTCTACTTGCTAAAATTTTTCAAAAAAGATATAACTCTTCATGTGCATAAACTTTAGCATTAACTATCTTATATATGCCTATTGCCCTAATGGGCTACTAATCTTTGTACATTCTCTAGTAATACATTCACTATTGTGTGTTTTGTGCTCCAAGCTTCTTCTTCTTCCTTGTGCTGTTCGCGTGCTTCCGCAGACATCTATCTCCAACATCCATAAGCTGAGCTATATGCTATATCAAGTGTGGATACAAGGCACACACATGTATATGTAAGTTCATTGTATTCTACAATCAATATACATTCATATTTATGATCATACAAGTTCATATCTTCATGGTTATGTGAGTCTACTCTTTAATGTTATGCTTCTCAGATTTTTCAGTCACATTGCAGAGATCATTTCGCTCAATGTAGTGCATCATTCTCAATATTTAACTTGCTAAATTTTTCTTTTAGCGTCTATTATATGCTCACAAATTTTCGTTTCTATTGGAGTTCTCAATCTTGGGTTATGTTCAGTTGAAGTCAACCATGTCTGTTCATATTCACTTCTCTACAGATTTTTGATTTTTTTCAGTCAACTTGTCAGAGCTAGTTCTCCATGTGTACTTGATCACATGGCATGATTCAATGCTTATTGGATTCATCATACTGTCTAGTGTCAGCATACAAAATTTCATAATCATTGAATTTTTGAATCTTCAGTTATGATCATTTTTCTGCTCACTGGTCCAGGTACTGTTGTAGCCCGTGAAAATCGGGATGATGTCATAACTTATTAAACTTCATTCTCATTGTGTGATTCACTATTTCTGATGAGATTACTCTTGAAAGTTAGCTGTCTAAGTTAACTAGAGTTCCCCAAAAGGAATTAAGCTAATTACTGCTGTGCTTAGAGAATTATTCAAAACATTGGATAGGTGTATGAATCAAAATAGCAAGTTTTTCACCTCTGAATTAATTCCAGCTCATCTATTTTGATCTATCTTTTTGAGATTGATCTTCCAAGGTACATAGGGTGTCCAAAACATCCATTGGCAAGCTAAAAGGGCCCACCACATACTCCTAGAGTACATTTGGCTGGTGTAGATCAAGGATTTTGTAGCACCACTTCATCTTCAAACACATATCTATCCATCTCTTCACAGTGCTTTCATCATACTTCTCCTCAAACACAAGAGCTTGGATTAGTTGTGAATGGAATTCACAGCCCTCAAGAAACAACCAAATCAAGGAGTGGCTGATTATGTAACCAAAATGAAAGATGTAGCAGACGAGCTTGCAACCATTGGAGAAGAGATAGAGGAAGAGCACATAGTGAGGTAGATCATCAATGGAATTAAGGCTGATGACAAATGGGAGTCCTTCATCACAGCTATGGGCCTCTACATGGATATGTGGATATCGGATCTCAACACCTTGATGGGGCAACTCTTCACCCATGATGCAATGCTACAAAAATACAAGGAACCAAAGGGGAAGAGGCTTCCATAGAGGAAGCTATGGACAAACTAGAGGCAGGTACAACAATGGTGGAGGCAACTACAACCATAACTACAATCAAGGCTACAACAAAAACAACTATCAAGGAGGCTTTAGAGGAAGAAGGGACTTCAACAACTATACTGAAGATCAAGAAGACTCTCTACTCATCATGAACATGACATCCAAGCATGGTAAAGATAATGAGCATCTTTTCTACATTGACTCAGGTTGTTCCAATCATGTGGCAGGAAATGTAGCTCTATTATTTGATCTTGAAGAACCCAATGGGAAGCATGAAGTACAAATTGGTGATGACACAAAACATTCATTCAAGCAAATTGGAAACGTCAAAACATCTGATGGTAGTATGAACCTTTTGAGCAAAGTTATGTATGTACATACTATAACCAAAAACCTAATTAGTGTTGGGCAGATTGTAGAGAAAGGTCTACAGGTCAAATTCACTAAGCATGGAGCATATGTGGAAGACCCCCAACAAGGCTTCAAAAGGATTGCTAAAGGTGAGAAGTCAGGTAGATTGTTTACTTTTGAAATTGAAGACACAAGGAATGTTGGAGATAGACGTCTGTGGAAGCACGCGAACAACACAAGGAAGGACAAGAAGCTTGGAGCACAACACACAATACTTAATGTATTACTAGAGAATGTACAAAGATAAGTAGCCCATTAGGACAATAGGCATATATACAAGCCGAGGGAAAAAAACCTCCTAAAGAGGGGAAAAAGTGCCCCGATGGTCCTAGTGTGTTCACACACATCACTACCTAAATATATCAATAAATCCCCCCTAGGAGTGATGCGGTGAACAAGGAGCTGACACTCATGTATAAGGAAGTGCCAACCTATGTGGAAATCACTCCACAAAAGGACGTAAGCCCAAAGCTTTGCGAAAAGCTTCAAACTTCTCCCTAGGTAGAGCCTTCGTGAAAAGGTCTGCAATGTTCTCCTGCATGGGCACATATGCCAAGGTGATCTTCCAAGCAGAGAACCTCTCCCTGACATAGTGATAATGCACCTCAATCTGCTTAGTGCGAGCATGGAACACAGGGCTCCTAACAATTGCCAATGCACTTTGACTGTCAATGAAGATGGTGGTAGCAGAAGACTGACCAACACCCAAATCAGCCATGAGGCATCTGAGCCACACACACTCAACAATCACTGTGAAAGATGCCTTATACTCAGCCTCACAATTGGAAGTGGCCACAGTAGGCTGCTTCTTGCTCAACCAAGATATACATGAGCTACCAAGCATGAAGCAAAAGCCACTAGTGGACACACAAGTGTCATAGCAACTAGCCCAATCAGAGTCAAAAAAAGCATGAAAATCTAGCAGTAGTGATCCCCCCTTGGGATAAAACAACCCAAGTAGCCGAGTACCACTCATTTAGCAAAAGATGCGCTTAACCACCTATGAATATTTGACTCCTGGGCAATGCATAAACCTCCTCATCTATGAGATATCAAACTGAATATCTAGCTGAGTAATGCATAAGTAAATTAAGCATCCAACAGTCTGTTGATAGAGAACAGCATCAAATGCATCTCCAACATCATGAAGACTCAATTGTAAACCTGTCTCCATAGGAGTGGAAATAGGCTTACAATCTTCAAGGCAAAAACACTCCAATAATATGTCAATATATTTCATTTGACACAAAGCCATTCCACCATCAACTTGCATAAATTGAATGCCCAAATAGTGATGCAAATGCCCCAAATCAGAAATATCAAATGAGGCATGCAAATCAGCCTTAAAATCAGCAATATGCTTCTCAATAGGACCAGTGAGCAACATGTCATCTACATAGACAACAATGATCAAAAGCACATCATTAGCACGCTTAACATGTAAGGTGATTTTAGTTGGACTGTTCTCAAAACCATGTGCAATTAGATAGGCATGTATCTTCTCATACCAAGCATGTAGTGCTTGCTTTAAACCATATAATGCCTTGTTTAACCTGCACACCTAGTTTTCATGCCCTTTCTGCACAAAGCCACGGGATTGAAAAACATACACTTCTTCATGCAACACACCATTCAGAAATGTTGTTTTAATGTCTAACTGATGTACATTCCAACCATGATGAGCTGCAAGTGCACAGATGCTTCGAACAGTAGTCATTCGGAAAGTAGGTGCAAAGGTCTCATCAAAATCATTGCCTCTTTCATGCGCATAACCCTTTGCAACAAGTCTAGCCTTATACCTGTCAAATGTACCATCAGGCGTACGCTTTAGCTTGTATACCCATTTAGTCCCAATGGCCTTCTTGCCAGGAGGCAAGTCACATAAAGACCAAGTACCATTTTTCATTATAGCATCATATTCAGATTGCATAGCAGCCATCCAATTTTTTGAATTTTATGCTTCATCAAACAAAATAGGCTCATTCTCATCACAGAGACTAGATGCAGCCATAACATAGAAATCTGATGCAAAAGAGGCACTACGAGAGCCAGAACGAGTACGATATGACAAAGGTGCATCTAATTTGTTGTCACGCAAAGTCTACACGAGCCATTTTGGCATAGTTTTTGCCTGCTCAATATCATCTCTGTCATCAACTAGTGCATCATGTAAATCTGCATAAAAAATGGAATGATCTGCATCATCACATGAAACCTGCAAAGGTTGAGAATTTTCCTCATTGGGACCAACACTAGACTGTCCACCTGTAAACAGAGGCAGCAAAGTATCATATGTGTCTTTGGAGCTAACAGATGTCTCCTTAGTACATGAAAGCAATGGCTGAATAGCATTTTCTAGAAAAACAACATCACGGCTAACCATAATACGTTTAGTCTGTGGATGATATAGACGGTAGCCTTTACTTTCAGAATTGTACCCAACAAAAGTACATTTTACTGCTTTATCATCCAATTTTGTGCGATGTTGTTCAGGTACTAATGCATATGCCAAACAACAAAAAACACGCAGATGAGCAATAGATGGCTTGCGATCATGCCAAGCCTCATATGGAGTGATAGATTGCAATACTTTAGTGGGACACCTATTCAGTACATATGTTGCACACATGACAGCCTCAAGCCAGAAACTATGTGGTAAAGCCTGACTCTTGACCATACACCTCACCATCTCCATGAGTACCCTGTTCTTTTGTTTAGCAACTCCATTCTGTTGAGGTGTATACGGCACTCTACACTGGTGTTTTATCCCACGTTCAGCCAAAAATGCATTAAAATCAAAAGACATATATTCCCCCCCTTGATCGAAACGGAGGGTGTCCATTTTACATGCTGACAGATTTTCAACCAAAACCAAAAACTGTTTGAAGCACATGAACACTTCAGACTTTGCCTTTAATGGATATACCCATGCATGCCTAGAAAAATCATCAATGAAAGTCACAAAGTAAAGATAATTTCCAAAAGAAGTTGTCTACATAGGACCACAGACATCACTATGTGCAAGCTGCAATTTTTGAGTAGCCTGAATTGAACCATCTTTTGGAAATCAAGAACGCTGAATTTTGCCCAAAATAAAGCCTTCATAAACATGTTTTGAAGGTGCCTTAAGTTTGGGCAAAGAGGACACCATTTTAGATTTCTGCAAGCATATCAAACTAGTAAAATTCAGATGACCAAAGCATGCATGCCAAAGCTTTGCATCTGACATAGCTTGAGAATCATGTACTGCACATGCCGAATCATTCACAAATCTTTCATAGTCTCTGAGCTTATACAACCCACGACATTAAATGCCAGAAGCAATAATCACATTGCCATTTGACAGATCATGAACTATACACCTGTCATCAACAAATTTCACAATCAAGCCAATCTTGGCTAATGTCGAAATTGATAATAGGTTCTTCTTGATCCCTGGCACAAATAAAGCATCTAGCAAAGTGAAAGAACTACCATGAGCAGTAGTCAAAATGATCTTACCAACTCCCATAACAGGATAAGAGGAGTTGTTGGCGCATGTAAGAATATTCCATGTAGGGGCAGGCTCGAGTGAAGAGAAGAAACTGTGCTGCGAGGTAATATGTTTGGTCGCCCCACTGTCAAAGTACCAAACATCTGACTCTACTACAGACATGCACTGCTCATGAGAAGATGGGTCAAAACTACAGATAGTAGTAAATGCCCATTCTTCTTCCTGCATACGATTAACAAACTCTATTTTTGGTGTAGAGGCCTGTGCAACAATCATTCCAGCCTCTTTCTTCTTTGCCTCTTTAGCAACCAATTTTGGACAGTTCTTTATGATATGAACATTCCCTTTACAATACTTGCAAAACAATTTCTGCTTTTGTGATTTCTTCTCATCTTTATCTTCCTTGTTCAAATGTGCAGCATTTGCAGATTTCTGCTTACTAATTGAAGAGCTCTATTTTCCTTTGCCCTTCTGACTAGCCAGGAAAGCTTGATCTACAACACGCATAATGGACCTGTTCTACCTGGATTGATCTTCCTGCAATAGAACAGAGACTAACTCCTCAAATGACAAGGCATTTGGATTTCCTTTCATCATTAACCGAAGAGTAGAAGCAAAACTTTGATATGAATCAAGAAGACCATTCAGAATGGTCTGCACAAGTGAGCTATCTGGTATAACCTCATCAGCAGAATTCAATTGTTCCTTCAGGTCTTTGATCTTTGTTAGAAAATTGTCCATAGGATCACCTTCATTCATGTGCTCACTCTCCAACTGTTTTTGGAGGTAAGCAGCACGAGCCTCATTCCTAGCTTGGTACAATGTGGAAAGTGTATCCCAAGCATCCTTAGCTTTTCTGCAAGAGTGAATGTGAGGAATAATGACACGTTTGACAGACAAAGCTATCAATGCATGTGCCTAGGCATCTCTACCATCCCAACGAATTTTCTTTGCAATAGGTGTAGAAAAAAACGTAGCACGAACAGGAATATGCAAAATATCATCATCTTCGACACCTTCTGCATCAACTTCTATACCTTCAATTGTGACAATTGCAGGTGTGATATGACATTTTTCAACACCCTACACAATGTTCCATAGTCCTTTTGCAACCAGTATATGTCGTATCATATAAGCCCATAATGGGTAGTTGGTACCATCCAACTTATCCTCAACAGCCAACATACGGAATACATCACTGTGTTCAGCGATAGCCGATGAGTAAAATAACTTGATGTAGAAAATTGACTGTATCTCAAAAAATTGAATGAAACTACCCAGAGAATTCTGCTAGACCTGTAGCAGACTTCGAGATGCTTATGCCGGCGAACAAAAACTGGCATATACCTTTGGCACAAAAAGATGAAATAGCCTACACAAGCACTACGATAGTGCATTCGGATGTCGAAACGAGCTCAGATCGCAATTCTGAGACTGCAACTGGAGGAGTGTCGACGGTGCCCTAGATAAAGCGATGACCTGTTCTGATACCAATTGTTGGAGATAGACATCTTCGAAAACACACGAGCAGCACAAGGAAGGACAAGAAGCTTGGATCACAACACACAATACTCAATGTATTACTAGAGAATGTACAAAGATAAGTATGTTGGGATGACCGGCATCACAACTTCTCCTATCTGTGCTCCACCTACTCCTGTTGATAAACCACCTTGACTCCCAATCGTAGATGATGATGCACTACTTGACATCTTCTCTCTTTTGTTGTTGAGACCTCTGCAACCTCTACATTTCTACTTCTACACCACTTAGAGCCTCTTGTGCTCTGATACCATGTAAGAAAATAACAGCATAGCAGAATATACCTATAGACAGAGTTGAGAGAAAAATGCAGACAAAGATAGATGCAAACCAAGAGATAGAGAACTCAAATTCTCAGATTTCTGAGCGTAATGCAGTTACACCAATGGTGTCGTCCAGCCGTGCACTCCCAATGTGGAGCTTAGATGGCGATCTAGGCAGATTCTAGATGAAGGGCTTAGTAGTGCGCGATGCTATGTAAAGCTCAACCTGGGCCATGCTTATATAGCTTTTACAAGGGGAGTTGGTATAGATAAACACAATTGGGAGATACTCAATAGTCGACAAAATATACAATTCGACAATATCTCCACGACCAAAAGTCCTACCATCTCGACCCTATGGGATGGGGGGATAGGCCCCCCGGACCCCCCAGAAGGGGGCAAGCCCCCCTCTTCACTTCCCCATTAAGGTTCTATGGGGAAACTGCATGATGCCATAGGGCCTTTATTTTTTCCTTGAATAGCAATCCAATTGCCAGGAAGTTTATGCCCTACCTAACCTAATGGCTAGGCTCGCATACATCATCTATAACCATCAACAATTACACATAGAACTCATCTAACTTGGAAGTTAGGGTTCCACAAATGTTCGGGCTCTCACAATGGCTTCTCCCCCTCTGCACTCCCCCCATTAAGGTTCTATGGGGAAACCGCATGATGCCATAGGGCCTTTATTTTTGCCTTGAATAGCAACCCAATGGACCGGAAGTTTATGCCCTACTTAACCTAATGGCTAGGCTCACATAAATCATCTATAACCATCAACAGTTACACATAGACCTCATCTAACTTGGAAGTTAGGTTTCCAAATGTTTGGGCTCTCACAATGGCTTCTCCTCATAATGGGGGCCTGTTGTATAATTACATGGATGTAAGGGGTAGGACCCTTGGGTTTCTAGGTGTGAAACCCTTTGGATTTATGGTTTATTTACCCCTTTTAAATGGGTCTTGAACCTTAGGGTTAATTCTCTAAGGTTGAGTACCTTAGGCTTGATTGGAAGCTTCTCCTAGCCACTTGGTTTATACGTGAGAGCTTGGAGAGTCTTGTTTTAGAAGCCATGTGATTTCATGTGATTTCCTAAGCTTGGAAACCATGTGAACACCTTAGGGACCCATGTGAATGGAAGGTACACATGTCCTCTTGAGAGGGGCTTACCCCCTTGGAATTGGAGCTATATATTGGAGGGGTTGGTTGGGTGGAAAGGCATCTCTCTCTCTCCTAGTGTGAGCTTGGCTAGGAGAGTCTTCTTTTAGAAGCCATGTGATTTCATGTGATTTCCTAAGCTTGGAAACCATGTGAACACCTTAGGGACCCATGTGATGGAAGGTACACATGTCCTCTTGAGAGGGACTTACCCCATTGGACTTGGAGCTATATATTGGAGGGGTTGGTTGTGTGGAAAGGCATCTCTCGCTCTCCTAGTGTGAGCTTGGCTAGTTAATCTTCTTAGTTGATTAATTGTTCAGTTGTGGAGGCTATGGAGCTTCCACAACAGTGGTATCAAAGCTAGGCTTTGCTTGAGCTAGATTTTACTCTACTTTACTCTCTCTATTTTGTGTGAGCGACTCATATATCCTTTCGAGTATGGTCTTAGTTATGCTCGGATGTGGTTTTAGATACCCTAAAAAATGAGTCCTTGGTTGGGACTACAAAAGACGGTTCCAAGGATCCATTTAATATATTGCTAGTACATACCCGAGCCCCACCATGTGATGGGCGGCCATGCTCTTAATAGAACAACCTTGTAAACTTGGTAGTATGAATGAGAGGAGAAGCTATGACGAGTGCTCCTCTCTCTCTCTCTCTCTTCAATTCTTTTTATAGAGCTAAAGCATTGTCGAATTCCTTGTATATGGGATTTTAGTTGCCCGTAACCTCATACCCCAATGTTTTTCGAGTTTTCTCTTCTAAAAGAGACAGCCATCATCGACCCGCAGGAGTTTCTTACTGTGGTTTGATTCGCTTCTGAACTCTCTCTTTAAAAACATGAGAGTGGAAGTGCCAATGGTGTCATGGAAACGAATAACTGCATATATGGAATTTCAACATCTCCATGAAGACCCAATAGCATACAAGAGTTTGAGGTCTTTTTAGTGCTTCCATATTCAATGAAGTGTCAACGAATAATCAAGAATGGAGGATCAACGAACAATGCATGAATCTTCTTCAAGAATGAATTGAGGGAAGCACGCAACAAGCTTCTTTTATTTTCATTCTATCATTACTTTTTATCACGTGCGAGAGATGAAAGGATGGAGCTTTCTTCTCCATAATAAAAGTAATTAGTGTGTATTCTTTTTCTACACATGGAACATTTCTACTATGTTTTCCATTCATTCTTTGTAGGCTAACCCCAAGCATTCATTGAGCATTATGAAGCAATGAAACATAAAGATGGAGGATGACACTTCTCAAGCATCAAGGAAAGGAATCAACCTTATAGGCATATTTGGATCAATGGTTTGTACATTTGGTGCATGAATTTTTCATGCACAAAGAGCAGGTTTATGCAAAAATGCTAGTACATACATTCATAAGAACGTGACTTTATTTGAGAAGTTTCTTTTCCAAGGGAAAGGATGCATGTGTATGGATATGCATAATGATCACATCCTTGCATATGTATATATACATTAGATGCATGGTTTTATAATGCGCATGCACACTCAGGAACCACATATACGGCCCATAGATGACAAGGAGATAGGTTTGAATTCTAGCCTAGGGCCCATTGCATACCAACTATGGCTATTAGCAGGAGTTGAACCCTTGCCCTTGCCTCAAGAGGTAGATGTTCAAACCAAATCTTTAAAGGTATGTACACAAATTGGACACTCAAGTACGCATGAAAGTGCCAAGATGGAAGGGAAGGAGTGCAATGGCCCAAGCCTACTTCATCACCTTGAGACCACTAAAATAAAGTCAAGGGATGGACAAAGCTTAATTGCCAGGTAAGTATTTGCACCTCTTTCTTTTCCTTGCAAATTAAAGAACATGCAATGCATGTCATAATAGACATGACTTGGAAGTGGATGCATAGATTTAGGTGGCCCAGTTTCTGTAGTCACAGAGACAATCAATCATGGAAATAAGTTACACTATGCATCTAGTTCATTGCTTTGAAAACAAAAATTGGAGGTGCATAAAATGGTCATGGTTAGGAAGAATGCATCTAATGCATTGTTGCAAATTGCATATCCAAAGCTGCATGGAAATTTTGCACCATCCCATGGATGAAAAAAGCTCCAATTTGGAACTTTTGCATGCTTTAAGGAAGGGTTCAACTTCTGAACCTTATGCATGCTACACCTTTTCCAATAAAAGTGTAAAAGTTTGGCAAGCATTATGCACATGGAACATATTACATGGGTTTTTGAGTTTAGAGGGAGATTAAGTTCTCTGAAGTTTAGTAGGATTTGATTTTATTAGTTTCTAGGAAGAATGGTGATGAGGCCGATTGGCCATAATAAACCATTTAATTCCTTTATGCTTGGCTTAGTAATTAAAAGCCAAATAATCCTAACTTCTTGAAATACCTTAAGCCTAAAATCCCTCTTATGGAATTTTGAATTCCATAAAAGCCCATGGCATGCCTGATCAGCAAGGCCATAGACATAAGGTAGTAATACAGAATTTTGCGGGGATTATGAAATATTCATGCTGCTTTTAGAACAAGTTTGATTTTGACTTGAGAGATGAATCGGATAAGGAAACCTTAAGTAGCACTCACCTATTTTGCTAGGTCCATTAGGAAAAAAGTGAACCCTGCATGGGCCTTGTAAGGATTCCTAATTTTTAGGGATTAAGCTTAATCTTGTACTTTGTTAAGGGGACAAAGTGCATTTAATAGAGCACTTTTTGGTAGGCTGAAGTAGGCTTTTTTTAGGCTGAGCTAGGATATTCTCTCTCTTTTGCACATAGAGAGAGAGAAAAAAACCACCTTCCACTTCATCAAATCCGTCCATCTTTATGAATAAAAAAATGACTTTTTTGAAAAAGTCTCTTTTTTAGCTATTCTTTATTCAAAATGGCCCATATTGTTATGTATATGTCAGAAGTTACTTTTTTTAGTCTTGTTTTTATTAAAAATACTTTAAAAAAACATACTTTTCAAAATCCCTCCAAAAGTTAAGTGTCACATCATCAAACTCATAACTTTGGTTGCCTCAAAACATGAATTTTTGAAAAAAATCTTATTTTCCCTCTTACATACTGAAAAAAGTCATTTTGACCTAGCCACATACCAAAACACACTTTTTTTCTTGCACACAGCTACTATACAGGCCATTCCAGCCATCTCTATGCTTCTTCCTATTCGGTGCTGGAGTTTTGGAACATCGTGGTGCTCACATGTATTACAAAGATGACACTAGCACCAATGCATGCTCCTCACTCAAAGAGTGTACATGTTCGTGTTCCAACAAAATTTGCACCAACAACTAGAGGTAGCAATGACATAGATTCTCAAAATGAATGACATGCAGCTAGAGACAAGAATATTGATCTTTGGGTCAATGGTGCTTCGTATCCCTTATATCCAATCTCTAATGTTCATCCTAGATTCTATAGTATCTCCACATTTCTACAATTCCTTGGTAGCAGTGAAGATGGACTGCTAGGCTATTGCAAGCTATTGTCTAACTATTCCACATCTATAGCAAACTATTGGATGCAACAATGTCATCACAACCATTTCAAGATACATAGTTTAGAGAGTGCTACACACACTTTAGAAAGTGCTATCAAATCTTTGGATGAGCACATTAATAGATTCCAACAAGATGTGGAAGAAAAGGAGAGCACAATTACAAAGTTGAAAGCCAATCTTACACAACTCAAAGAGACTCCACTTGGTTCCAAGCTCAAGTTTGTATTGAAGCTAGATGAATGTCAAATCATAAAGGGATGACATATGGAGAGACTTAGTGTGACACTCATGAAGGAAGCTATGGCTCATGCCATTATTGATGAAAGTGAAGAATCTACCCATCACTCTACATATAGTGTCCAATCCGAGAAAGATATATGGTGGTTAGGTGCTATTGAAGTACCTAAATAATCCAATGATGTTCTTACATGGATTTTTAGTAGGACCCCATGGATCACAGAGGTGATAACTTCTCAAATTCATGGTGCAAAATCACTGTAGAAGGCCTAGGTGATTTTAAAATAGAGTGGCACTTAGGTGGAGACTTAAAGACTATCAAATGCATGTTAGGGTGCAAACGATGTGCATTTGCTCTCTATCCTTGTCCATATTGCACACGAGGCTATAAACGAACAAAGAGAAAACAAAACAACATAGATGATTTAGCTGATGACACAGATGCATCTCCATCTTCTAAATGGGATATACCTTTAATGAGGTGTCCCATGTTAGGTACACCTAATCGTGACATGTCAGATAAGGATTGGAATCCCATTATTCCATTCCCTTTAGTCAATGTCCACTTTTGCACCTTACATGAGAATTTTCAATAGGCTATTGAAGCTCCATATAGAATATGCATTTGCCATGAAGCCGGTTGATAAATCTATTCAAGCCATAGGAGGCACTACTTAATTCAATTGGTTGTCATGGTGGAAATGTAACCCTAGTTGTTAAGAAAGTTGGAGAATCTCAAGATAGTTTGCAACAAGCGTCAATGACAAGGAATAAAGAAAGACATTTTTTTAGAAGAGGTACTAGCACTCAAAATAATGAACATTATGAGTTGTGGAAAGACCTATGCATGATCACAATAGACAGTGACTCTCAAGTTGATCTTTGTAATAAGAGAAAGAAGGTTTGATCAAGCTTCGATAAGTTGGTAGGCTTAATGGGTCTGACTAGGTCTAGTGCTATTCAACATCAATTGTTTCAAGAGACATTAGTGAATTTCACCAAGTGTTTCATCAATCTTGGGGAGAAAGCAATATAACATACTACATTGTAAGTGTAATCTTCTTCTAAAAGTGTTCGTTGCACTTACCTTTTTCCAATGTACTTAACAATTTTTAGCATACTTTATTTGCACATGGAGCTTATTTCATGCATCGATATGGGTCGTTAGAGATTTTCAGTACCCAAGGAATGGAAAAGTCACACTACAAAGTGAGGGGTGTCTACTTCAAAAACATGCGACATGGTGGTGGTCCAATGCAATCAAACTACATGGAGGAGATGTTTAATTGGTTTTACCACACTACATTTTCGAGAAAGGTTTTTGTGGAACAACTTAGGGATTCACAATTGGCAAAACTTGCCAGAAGGATGCAACACAACATTTCCAATGAGAAATGGAAGTCATCATTAGGAACTCTCCATCATGCTCAGTGGTGTGCTAGAAGACTATGAGAAGACTCAACTTGGAAGTAAAGTGATTTCGTTATTTCCCATTATGTGGTAACTTCTATGATTATTGTAATCTTGGTTTCAATGTATTATTATTTATATTATAATATTTTGTATGTTTTAAATAGGTTTTGTCCATTCTAGTGTGAACAAACAGCTAAAAAAGAACTCTATAAATAGAGAGAACTCACTTCATTTCACACTTTTTGCAATTCAAGAGAATGGCACACACCAAGCAAAGTCCAAGGAAAGATCACGTGTTCTTTCCGCGCAATGCCCACCATGGTTGCAACCCCCCCAAAGACCCCGAAGTGGTTCCCAGAGCACATTTGTGCTTGTGTCACATGATGGCACACCACCTAGGAGCAATCCATCACGAGAACATGAAGTGTCCAATAGACAAGAGTATTTCACTGCAAGACGATCAGAGTCAGGTTCAGATGATGAGCCACCAATAAGGACACCCATCAAGGCAAGACCCAAACAAAAGCTGATGAGAAGGGTTGTATGAGAGAGCGATGAGGAGTCATCTCCGAATGATGAAAGTAGCAATCAACCATCATGTAATGATATGCACATTCCAATGATCAATAGGGTGACACATGGAGGCAAGACACTTCCGCAAGGACAAGGGCAAATACCAACAGAGGAGGAAATGGAGCAAAGTCAACAACCACATCGACAACAAAATGTGAAAGATGAAGTTGGACCCTCATATCGTGTACATCGGAGAAAGAAAAACTATCAACCACAACATAGACCTCAACGATGTTGAGATATCAAGCTCAACATGTGATGATCCAGGGTGACACGTATCAGTTTTTTGTTTCTCTGACATGCATAGTGGTCACACCAGTATATGTCAGGGATATTTCATTGAGGTTTGTTAGATTTATCTACCAAGAGTGATGGCACATTTGTTCCTTGCCAGTTCGCTCATTCGTGGACATTAGGTTTTTCCTTATGCACTGGTCTTTATATATTGCACTTGTTGTATTCTTGTTTTAGGTCATTCTTGTACATTCCTTTTTATGTAATAGAAGAAGGAGAAGAAGATCATTCTTCCTTGCCTCAATCTGTGTGTGTGATTCTTCTTGAAGAGTGAGAGTGTGTGTGCCAGCTCTCTTCCTTATCTCCTTCCTTGTGACATGGTATCAAAGCCAGTGTGGCTTCAAATCACATGACCAGTCATGCAGAATGGTTTAGTAGTTTGTAGAAATTTCTAGTTCCTGGATATGTTGAAACAGGTGATGATACATTGCATCCTATTGAGCATACACGAAACATAGCGTTGTCTATGGAGGACGAAAAGGTAAAACATCTTGCTGATGTGTTGCATGTTCCAAACATAACAAAGAATCTGGTTTTTGTTGGACAAATGGTTGACCAAGGATACAAATCAAGTTCTATGCTGATGGGTTATATGTAGAAGAATACAAACATGGTGGATGATTGATCACCAAAGGAAACAAAGTGGGTGGATGTTCACCTTAAATGTGAAAGTTCCTGAAATGAATGCAACCATGTTTGTGTTGATATATTTAGGTAGTGATGTGTGTGAACACTCTAGGACCGCCGGGGCATTTTTTTCCCTCTTTAGGAGGTTTTTTTCCCCCGGCTTGTATATACGCCTATTGCCCTAATGGGCTACTTATCTTTGTACATTCTCTAGTAATACATTCAGTCTTGTGTGTTGTGCTCCAAGCTTCTTCTTCTTCCTTGTGCTGTTCGCGTGCTTCCGCAGACGTCTAACTCCAACAATTGGTATCAGAGCAGGTCGTTGCTTCTTCTAGGGCGCCGTCGACACTCCTCCATTTGCAGTCTCAGATTCGCATGAAATTTGGTGAGCATACTCAGGGTGTTTCCTAGATCAAAACAGCTTTGCTATGTGGTGCCGAAATCGCGATCTGAGCTCGTTTCGGCCTCCGAACGCACTATCGCAGCGCTTGTGCAGGCTATTTCGTCCTTTTGTGCCAAAGGTATATACCAGTTTCTGTTCGCCAGTTTAAGCGTCTCAAAGTCTGCTACAGGTCTAGCAGAACTCGTCTGGGCAGTTCCGTTCAACTTTTTGAGATACAGTCAATTTTCTGCATCAAGGTATTTTAGTCACCGGCCATGGCTGAAAGCAGTGATGTATTCCGTATGTTGGCTGTTGAGGATAAGTTGGATGGTACCAACTACCCATTATGGGCTTATATGATGCGACATGTACTAGTTGCAAAAGGATTGTGGAACATTGTGCAGGGTGTTGAAAGACGTCCTGTTACACCTGTAACGACAGGTACTGCAAATACAGGTGTTGGAGCTGATGAAGATGGTGTCGAAGATGATATTCCGCAGATTCCTGTTCGTGCTGCTGTTTCTGTTGCACCTACTGCAGAGCAGATTCGTTGGGATGGCAGAGATGCCCAGGCACATGCATTGATAGCTTTGTCTGTCAAACGTGCCATTATCCCTCACATTCGCTCTTGCAGAACAGCAAAGGATGCTTGGGATACACTTACCACTTTGTACCAGGCTAGGAATGAGGCTCGTGTTGCTTACCTCCGAAAACAGTTGGAGAGTGAGCACATGAATGAAGGTGATTCTATGGACAGTTTTCTTACAAAGATCAAAGACCTGAAGGAACAATTGATTTCTGCTGATGAGGTTATACCAGATAGCTCACTTGTGCAGACCGTTCTGAATGGCCTTCCTGATTCATATCAGAGTTTTGCCTCTACTCTTCGATTGATGATGAAAGGCAATCCGAATGCCTTGTCATTTGAGGAATTAGTCTCTGTTCTGTTGCAGGAAGATCAGTCCAGGCAGAACAGGTCCATTATGCGTGTTGCAGATCAAGCTTTCCTGGCTAGTCAGAAGGGCAAAGGAAAATGGAGCTCTTCTACTAGTAAGCAGAAATCTGCAAATGCTGCACAATCGAAGAACCAGGATAAAGATGAGAAGAAATCAGAAAAGCAGAAATTGTTCTGCAAGTACTGTAAAGGAAATGATCATATTATAAAGAACTGTCCAAAACTGGCTGCTAAAGAGGCAAAGAAGAAAGAGGCTGGAATGGTTGTTGCAGAGGCCTCTACACCAAAAACAGAGTCTGCAAATCTTGTGCAGGAAGAAGAATGGGCGTTTACTACTGTCTGCAGTTTTGACCCATCTTCTCATGATCAGTGCATGTCTGCAGTAGACTCAGATGTTTGGTACTTTGACAGTGGGGCGACCAAACATATTACCTCGCAGCGCAGTTTCTTCTCTTCACTCGAGCCTGCCCCTACAGGGAATACTGTCACATGCGCCAATAACTCCTCTTATCCTGTTATGGGAGTTGGTAAGATCATTTTGACTACTGCTGATGGTAGTTCTTTCACTTTGTCAGATGCTTTATTTGTGCCAGGGATCAAAAAGAACCTGTTATCAGTTTCTGCATTAGCCAAGATTGGCTTGGTTGTGAAATTCGTTGATGACAGGTGTACAGTCCATGATCTCTCAAATGGCGATGTGATTATTGCTTCTGGCATTTTATGTCGTGGGCTGTATAAGCTCATAGACTATGAAAGATCTGTGAATGATTCGGCATGTGCAGTTCATGATTCTCAGGCTATGTCAGATGCAAAGCTTTGGCATGCACGCTTTGGTCATCTGAATTTTGCTAGTTTGTTACGCCTGCAGAAATCTGAAATGGTGTCTTCTTTGCCCAAACTTGAGGCACCTGGAAAACATGTTTGTGAAGGCTGTATTTTGGGCAAAATGCAGCGTTCTTCCTTTCCAAAAGATGGTTCAGTTCGGGCTATGCAGAAATTGCAGCTTGTACATAGTGATGTCTGTGGTCCTATGCAGACACCCTCTTTTGGAAATTACCTTTACTTCGTGACTTTCATTGATGATTTTTCCAGGCATGCATGGGTATACCCACTCAAAGCAAAGTCCGAAGTGTTCATGTGCTTCAAACAGTTTTTGGTTTTGGCTGAAAATCTGTCAGCATGTAAAATGGGCACCCTCCGTTCTGATCGAGGGGGGGAATATATGTCTTCAGATTTTAATGCATTTCTGGCTGAACGTGGGATAAAACACCAGTGTACAGTGCCGTATACACCTCAACAGAATGGAGTTGCTGAACGAAAGAACAGGTCACTCATGGAGATGGCGAGGTGCATGGTCAAAAGTCAGGCTTTACCACATAGTTTCTGGCTTGAGGCTGTCATGTGTGCAGCATATGTACTGAACAGGTGTCCCACCAAAGCGTTGCAGTCTATCACTCCATATGAGGCTTGGCATGACCGCAAGCCATCTGTTGCTCATCTGCGTGTTTTTGGTTGTTTGGCATATGCATTAGTGCCTGAACAACATCGTAGAAAATTGGATGATAAGGCAGTAAAATGTATTTTTGTTGGGTACAGTTCTGAAAGTAAAGGCTATCGTCTGTATCATCCACAGACTAAACGCATTCTGGTTAGCCGTGATGTTGTCTTTGTGGAAGATGCTATTCAGCCATTGCTTTCATGTACTAAGGAGACATCTGTTAGCTCCAAAGACATGTATGATACTTTGATGCCTCTTTTTACAGGTGGACAGGCTAGTGCTGGTCCTAATGAGGCAACTTCTCAGCCTTTGCAGGTTTCATATGATGATGCAGATCATTCCATTTCTGATGCAGATTTACATGATGCACTTGTTGATGAGAGAGCTGATATTGAACAGGCAAAAACTATGCCAAAATGGCTGGTGCAGACTTTGCGTGACAGCAAATTAGATGCACCTTTGTCATATCGTACTCGTTCAGGCTCTCATAGTACCTCCTTTGCATCAGATTGCTATGCTATGGCTGCATCTAGTCTCTGTGATGAGAATGAGCCTGTTTCTTTTGATGAAGCACAAAATTCAGAAAATTGGATGGCTGCTATGCAATCTGAATATGATGCTATAATGAAGAATGGTACATGGTCTTTATGTGACTTGCCTCCTGGCAAGAAGGCCATTGGCACTAAGTGGGTATACAAGCTGAAGCGTAAACCTGATGGTACAGTTGACAGGTATAAGGCTAGGCTTGTTGCAAAGGGTTATGCGCAGGAAAGAGGCATTGATTTTGATGAGACCTTTGCACCTACATGCCGTATGACTACTGTTCGGAGCATTTGTGCACTTGCAGCCCATCATGGTTGGAATGTACATCAGTTGGACATTAAAACAACATTTCTGAATGGTGACTTGCATGAAGAAGTGTATGTTTTTCAGCCCCGTGGCTTTGTGCAGAAAGGGCATGAAAACCAGGTGTGCAGGTTAAAGAAGGCGTTATATGGTTTAAAGCAAGCACCACGTGCTTGGTATGAGAAGATACATGCCTATCTGATTGCACATGGTTTTGAGAACAGTCCAACTGAAAGCACCTTATATGTTAAGCGTGCTAATGATGTGCTTCTGATCATTGTTGTCTATGTAGACGACATGCTGCTCACTGGTCCTCTTGAGAAGCATATTGCTGATTTCAAGGCTGATTTGCATGCCTCATTTGAGATGTCTGATTTGGGGCATTTGCATCACTATTTGGGCATTCAATTTATGCAAGTTGATGGTGGAATGGCTTTGTGTCAAACGAAATATATTGACACATTATTGCAGCGTTTTGGCCTTGAAGACTGTAAGCCTATTGCCACTCCTATGGAGACAGGCTTACGATTGAGTCTTCATGATGCTGGAGATGCATTTGATGCTGTTCTCTATCAGCAGGCTGTTGGATGCTTGATTTACTTATGCATTACTCGGCCAGATATTCAGTTTGCTGTCTCACAGATGAGCAGGTTTATGCATTGCCCAGGAGTCACGCATTGGAAAGCGGTTAAGCGCATCTTTCGCTACTTGAGTGGTACTCGGCTACTTGGGTTGTTTTATCCCAAGGGGGGATCACCACCGCCAGATTTGCATGCTTTTTCTGACTCAGATTGGGCTGGTTGCTATGACACTCGTGTGTCCACCAGTGGTTTTTGCTTCATGCTTGGTAGCTCATGTATATCTTGGTTGAGCAAGAAGCAGCCTACTGTGGCCACTTCCAGTTGTGAGGCTGAGTATAGGGCAGCTTTCACAGCGACTGTTGAGTGTGTGTGGCTCAGACGCCTTATGGCTGATTTGGGTGTTGGCCAGTCTTCTGCCACCACCATCTTCACTGACAGTCAGAGCGCATTGGCAGTTGCGAGGAACCCTGTGTTCCATGCTCGCACTAAGCACATTGAGGTGCATTATCACTATGTCAGGGAGAGGTTCTCTGCTGGGGAGATCAGCTTGGCATATGTGCCCACGCAGGAGAACATTGCAGACCTTTTCACGAAGGCTCTGCCTAGGGAGAAGTTTGAAGCTTTCCGCAAAGCTTTGGGCTTACTTCCTTTTGTGGAGTGATTTCCACATAGCTCGGCACTTCCTTATACATGAGTGCCAGCTCCTTGTTCACCGCATCACTCCCAGGGGGGATTTGTTGATATATTTAGGTAGTGATGTGTGTGAACACTCTAGGACCGCCGGGGCATTTTTTTCCCTCTTTAGGAGGTTTTTTTCCCCCGGCTTGTATATACGCCTATTGCCCTAATGGGCTACTTATCTTTGTACATTCTCTAGTAATACATTCAGTCTTGTGTGTTGTGCTCCAAGCTTCTTCTTCTTCCTTGTGCTGTTCGCGTGCTTCCGCAGACGTCTAACTCCAACAGTTTGCAAAAGGTCAAGGTGTTATTGCTGATATAGAGATCCGACACAAACAAATTGGACATGCAAATCTACTAAGGCTCAAACTGATGCAGTCAAAGGAGGTGTTCATGGAATACCAAATTTCAAGGTTTCAGAGATGCAAAAGGTATGTGAAGCATGTCAATTCGGTAAACAGTAAAGATCATCATTTCCACATGACAAGCATGTTAGTGAGAATGTGCTAGAAATAGTACATACAGATGTTTGGGGTCCTGCAAAGACCACATCTATTGGAGGTTGCAGGTTTTATGTTACTTTCATTGATGACCATACATGGAAAGTGTGGGTATATTTCATGAAAGAGAAGAGTGAGGTATTCACTCACTTCCAGAATTTTAAAGCTATAGTGGAAAAGCAGACAGGGAAGTATATTCAGACATTAAGATCTAATGGAGGAGGTGAATACATGTCAAATGAGTTCAACAATTTTCTTAAAAGTCATGGAATTCGACCTCAATTTTCATGCAAGTACACACCACAATAGAACGGTGTTGTTGAATGCAAAAATAGACATATTGCAGAAATACCAAGAGCCATGATGGCTGAAAAGAATATGCCTCATTGTTATTGGGCAGAAGTTGTGTGTAGTATGCCCTTGGGGAGCCAAGACCCACACCACCTTGCATGGAAGCAAGAAGGAAGGCTCAAGAAGGACTCTCCTTTCATCCAACCCAACCTCCATCATGTTCAAGCCATTGGCCATCAGCCCGCAGCTATGCCACATGCTTGAAAACATGGAGAGATGAGAGTCAAGGATCCTAGTCACATATGTAAAATACAAGAAGGTTGCAGCACTCTACTTACACACATAGGAAATGCTAGCATGCACACACATCTCACTCTCTCACACTCCAAGAATAAATACATATATGCACAAATCCTTAAGAGAAAAGAGAGTTCTTCCATTCAAAGGATATATACATGAGAGCACGTCGAACCAAAAGCTCCCTCTTTACAAAAATGAGCCTCTATATATAGGCTAAGCACAATTCCCCATGTGCTCTTTTTGACTAGTCAAAAAGGAGCACATGCTTTCTAACTAACATATCTCAAAAAGATCTTTTCAAATATTCTCTAACAACCAAATCTCAAAAGGAAAGGGAATACGTGCGTGGGGATTTTTCTAGACTTCTACCAAAAGGATGGGTATTTACATGCTTCCAAAAGCCTTACTTTAGGAGAAATATTAAAAAGTGTCTAAGAGGGAGTTCTCATGTGAAACTCTAAGTAGAGACAAAAATAGGGTTCCTATGCACAAATGAAGATGTGTGCATACCCTATACTCAACACCCTCCTCCCCCTAGACTTTATCGTCCTCGACAAAGCTAAGATAAGAGGGGCATACATTGCAGCACTGGTCCAGGTTTGAGTCTTTAGATCTTCAAATCAACAGTTACTGAAGTGTTCAAGTCGTCCAATCTTTAGAGCTTCAGGTCTTCAAGGCTGTGCGACACAATCCCCTTGGGGGGCAGTCAACCCAACCATGTAAACAGTAGCCTCTATGGCCAAAATATGCAGCTATTCCTGCTGAGCAAGTCGTTAGAGGACCTCAAAAATGCAAGTCCAAAAAAACTCCATGTGCATCCAACGATTGCAAACATGATAGAGCAAGAAAGGACACAGCATACACAACATTTAGGATAGCAGTCCTAGCATCAAAGATGTACCAAGCTTCCCATAGGATGGCTGGGAAAGTGGACACAATCCCCAAAATAGGGCAGTCGCACACTGAAGTAGCTCAAGTCCAATATCTAACAAAACACCCTGAGTAAAAATTAGATTGACAGGGCACCACCAGGTTCGGCATCCATCAAGCTTCTTGATTGGTGAGTGTGCACCATCACCATCATGTAGAAAGCACTTTTAGTATCTTGTTGTGTAGATAGGACTTGAGAGATAGTCCCCCATAAGGGAAAATTCACAATCGGTTCCTGACTGTCATCCCCGACCATATGAGCAGACGCCATCATAATAGAGTGGAGGGCCCACTATGAGAATCTGAGAAGCAAATATCTGTGCAAAGCAATAACATATAATGTAGATCATCTTCTCCAAGTGGGGACAAGGTCAACAGACACAATCCCCACTTGGGGCAGTCACAAAAAAACCCAAAAACCCTATGCCAGCCAATATCTGCTGAATATTCATATACAAACAATAAAGCAAAGAGCTTGAACCATTTGAAAGCCAGAGGACTTAGTTTCCTAGAATTTGCGGGTAGAAAACCATCAGTTAACAGTCCTCATGAAATTTTCATGAAGCCTACCTTCCAGCAGTCAGCAAACCTGGTGCCTCAAGCCATCAATAGAGTGATGGGGAGCAACCTGGATCCAAGGAACTTGGTGAGGAGCAGCCTTTGTCACACTAATAACTTGCTGCATCATATACAGGCACAAAAAAAATTGAAACATGGCATGTTGTCTATATCGAAGAGCAAATTACTTCCCTCATGCTCATTGATGTTTAGTGGGTAAGAATATACACCAGAAGGTATGTTGACATTATAGCACTCTCTTGTGAAGGTTCAGCCTTTTGATCTTTTACCAACAACAGCATATGTCACTCATGTAGATGACAAGTTTCCAAGCACCCAGTGAGTTACCACCACCTGCAGTCACGATCCTCGAGTGAGATTTTGACATGGAGAACAAGTTGTAGCAAAACTAATAATCAACACATACTTAGATTGCCTCCTTCATAATAAACCTGTTCATGGAAAAATACCAAGCTTTTGGGAGTCCCTCAATCTTTCTACACGTCTAGAGCTCAGCCACAATAGATAATGGAGATGATGCAAAGCCTGTCATAAGGTTTGGTTGCAATCTCGGAGCAGTCCTCAGCTGATAGTGTGTATATTAGTGCAGACACCAGGAAGGCAGCAGAGGCACATAGACCAGAGCTCAGCCATGGTTGTCAATCATGCTGGACTCAACTGATACTGTAATTCCATTTCCATAGCCCATGTACTTAGGACATTCTAGCACTGTAGGTGTTTCCAAAATATGTTCCAATGCCTGGTCATGGTTTGGGGTAGTAGCACCCAGATGTAAAAAATCAGAGCAGTTATCTACATGAACATTGGGCCTCATGACCTCAAAATCCAATGACAGGGAGAAGGAACACCTTGAAGCAGCACATAGGAGGTAGAGAGGCAATGGAAAGAACTATAATCGTTGGTGTTATTCCTCAAATCTTTAGAGATTTGTCCAGCCATTGAGACTCCCCACATGTTGAGGATGTAGTGTGAATACACTTAAGATACCTCTGATCAAACAACACTTTCCAAAATCCAAGCCTTCAGCAAGCGTTTTGAGACTCTATTGCATTCAATTGGCAGGCATTTTCAACCACACCCAAGATGCAAATCCTCCCACTCAGTGGTTCACACTTAATAGGATCATGGCCAGGCAAGGTACCTCAAAAGCCCCTAGAGGACCAAAGGACCCAAACATAGATGGCCAACAGAATTTGTGCATTAAAGATGGAGAAAAATGCAAACCCTTTGCTGCATTTGATGTAGACCTAGTTGCCAACGACCACCAAAACTCTAAAACTTGTTTTCCCCCACTTTCATCTGCTCAAATTCCTCCAGTAATCTGAGTAAGAGGATATCCCCAAAAAAGGAAGATTGCTCCAGCCCATCAGTTGTATGGTCCCAATTCATACTCAGCAAACATAGGAAGAATTGAAATGCCCGTGTAAGAGATTGCTCTATTGTCTAACAAAACTGCAATGTCTCCATGTTCTAGCACAGAGACATCATTGCAAGGTTTCACCAAATGACATTGCGATGGAGATAATGCGAACCCCAATTTTCAATCTCTTGTCATAATCCATTAAGAGCCTTTCCCGTAGCCAAGATCCAAGCCCTGACCCTGAGCCTTTGTCAGCGACACTGAATTTCTTAGAAACCTAAAAGTCCATGGCCAAGGTTCTCGGCAGTATCATCCTTTCTAAGTGAAAGTACTGGTTCGTACCTCATTAGTGGCAGTATAGTCCCCATCATGCATTTCCAACCTCATCACTTTGCATTTCCAACCTGATCAATTTGCTTGACCCATATGCATCCTCTCATTTCTTGGAGTTCTCGATCCCACTAATAGGAGACTTCTATTCTCGGTGCATGCAAAAAAACCCTTGCATAAAACTCTCCAACAACACAAAAGAGAGTTCCCCAGAAAGGTTAAGACAAGTTGATAGTTCAACATTCCACAATTATCAAACTGTAGCACTTGGAAAGTTATGTGAGATAGATTCCAAGTGGTTTGGTTGCATGTTCTCAACTTGCATGATTTGTAGATGCTGCTCATACATGAGAGCCGAGAGGCACTGATAAGGTCCTCATGTCCTAGTAATTTCACTACCCATAGCCTTTGTGATGAAGCTTTGTAATTTCAACAGGTGTGTGCACACCCTAATCTGAAGAGTATGAGCTTCTCATAACATTTCTCTGTCCAGTGCATCAAGAGAAAGGCTCACTTCAGCAGAAGTGTAATATCCTGAAGCCATTTCTCAGTGATATCTTCGATGTTTGTTGCAACAGCCAAACACACCACAACCAAGAGATGCATTTGCTTCCAGATGAGATGCATGAGGAATTTGAACAGGAGCTACAACCATCCTTAGCGATCATCCCTACTCCAGATATGCCTCAGTCTTCATGACAACAAATTCTCATGGCATGAGTAGGTGGTCAGAGAAGGCCAGAGAAAACATCAGATTCATGGTCATATCAAGCACAAAACTACTTCACAGCCAAGAAATTTCAACTCCAAGGCTTGGGCTTGTTCTCTATCACCCTGGTTCACATTATGATGTCATAATGAAGCTCCTCACCCGACAGTGTGGTTGTTGGGATCAGGAGGAGGAAACATCAGCCAGAAAGGCATCCAACATGGCTTTTTATTCCCTAATCCCAAGCTTTGGTTTCTCCCAGCTTCAAACTTGTTCCCACTTCTCAAATCCTTCAAACTGTGGCACACACATAGCTATATCATAGAATCCTTGGAAGTTCATCTTAAGAACAACATGATATTATGTCCAACTGCTAAACCCAATCAAGGATACATACGAGAATCTATAGACACAAAAACCAGCAATCCCAGAGCCTAGCAATGCTTGAGAGTTGTCATTACATTCCAAAAAAATATTGCTTCTGATTCATTCTTGTTGCCACATGCGCACCCCACACTACTTCCCCATATATCGTCCAATAATCGAAATGGCTTATATTGGCAACACACAAAGCATGACCATTTTGAGATGAGGCCTCCTCTTAGTCCACCGGCCTCACTTTGCCATAAAAAGTATTTTGTTTCCATCTTCTGCATTTTCCCTAAACAATTTATGAGGTTGCACATTTTCTTCACCTGATGGTGCACAAGAACCACTAGGCAGACTCAAAGACTCACACAACCAATCAAGACTTCTATTCAACCTTGGCAGCGCCAAACCCTCTGCATCCCAAAATTACTTCACCATTAGGTTATTTTGCATTGAGCAAACTCTTCTCTATCGAATGGAATGAGGTACTTGACTGCTGAAATCTGTAGCATTTCCTAGAGATGAGATGTACCTGCACAATCATAATTTTTTTTTTGCAAACCTGCTTGCATGCTTGAGGTAGTTATCAAATGACTTCCACAGGTTTGAGGAAGGTGGATCATCTCCCTCACATTTGCTCACGTCTATTTGAACCTAACAGTGATTCCCAACATCCACATCATGCAAAATTTCCGATTTGTCTCGGGCCTAATCTCTTTTGACCATCTGTTGGGGATATCAAAGTAGTAGTCTTTTGGTCGTCTGCTGGGCACATCATTTATCTTACCTGCATGTCAGAATAGTAGTGTTTTCCAACTCCCCTTATACCCTTCTGTGCTTGAACTGTCCCCCATATCTTTCGAAATTGTGAAGGGCATCCTTGCCCGTGTCTGAGGAGTACTTCTTCTCTTTCAGGGCGATAGAAAAATGGTTGCGGCCATCTTTTCAAGCAACGCACAAAGCCACAGAGTACTCACACATTGACACAACTAGGTTTTCGTACAAAAAGACCTTGAGATGCTGGTAGCATATTGGTGCAGCTAGAACAAAATGTAGCATATTGGTGCAGCTGGAACAAAATTTACTCCTCATCTATGAAGAAGTTGTACCAAGATAATAAAACTTCACTAATCACCACAATGACCCCTGTTATCACAATCATTCTCTGATTTTCCCACGCAACTTCTCTTGCGTTCAACCGTTCTATCTGAAACTGAGCGCTCTTCCTTAGAAGCGGTGATTTCGGAGTCACTTCGATTGAGGGGGCGTCATGATAACTTATAAAGGAAGGAGATTTTGAACCAGCGATGGGACTACTGAAGTGTGACTGAGAAGAGCTTAGGTCCTAGAGAGGAGATTGATTGGGGGAGTGTAAGAGGAGCTCTTCCCCCAAAGCAAGAGAGGAGTAATTACTATTGCAGCCCTAATGAGCTAAGGCTTTCTGAGCTGAAACTATGGCTCAATTGAATGTTGCCTCAGGTGGAATCAATTTCACCAAGAGGGAGGAAGGAAATCGTTTGATCACGATGCAAAGCCACATCGGGTATCAGATGAATATGAAGTGAGAGACCACCCCATCACAAAGTGCTTCGCCATTTTTTTCATTGTAAGCAGAGATGATCTTTCCTTTGCATTGTGCGGAGTGGCAGCCAGCTTCTGTCGTCTGCAGAGGAGGGGAATCACCCGAGGTGTTCAACCCCAATAGATAGAGATGACATCTCGCAATGGAAGTAGAGCTTCTCTTGTGTAGAGCATCCATAGCAAGGTTCGTAGGGGGGAGCTCAAACGAGCTCAACCCCTGAGTGACAAAGAGCAAAAAGGTAATCTTTCTGGAGAATACGATGGATGGAGCCATCCCCACCAACCTCCCCTCAACAACTCTTCTCCCTATTGAATAATCTAGAGGGGATTGGAGAGAGTTAAAGCACATATATCAGAGAGGTGTAGTACATGGCGATCAGGTCCTCGAAATTGGATTTGCACTCTTATGAGAGATGAAAGAGTATCCAAGACTTCAACAAAGCATAGACGAGATACTCGGAAATGCCAAACTCTTTTAGTCTCCTCTTTTTTTTTTGGGGGGGGATGAAGAGAGAGAAGGGAAAAGAGGAAGTAGTACCCATCCCTCTTTCCAATGCATTCACTTGTGTCAGAGATGGATGGCAGTGGTGGAAAGTGATGCCAAAGGTGTATGTGAGTGGAAGTGTATATGTGAGGGAGTGAGAGAGAAGGAGGTTAAGGGGTGTTCTTGTGCCACAAAAAAAAAAATCTAAACCACCCTACAAAAACATGGAAATGAGGAGCAAATGGTCCAAAGGAAGGGTGAAAAATGCCATGCTAACACACATAACCTAAGTGAATAAGCCAAAAAATTTGCAAATCAATATCTTACCACATGCTCTTGAGCTCTCGAAGTGATGAAAGGCCGTTCTCCCCGGCAATGGCGCCAAATTTGTTGTTGTAGTATGCCTTTGGGGAGCCAAGACCCACACCACCTTGCATGGAAGCAAGAAGGAAGGCTCAAGGACTCTCCTTTCATCCAACCCAACCTCCATCATGTTCAAGCCATTGGCCATCAGTCCGCAGCTATGCCACATGCTTGAAAACATGGAGAGATGGAGTCAAGGATCCTAGTCACATATGTAAAATACAAGAAGGTTGCAGCACTCTACTTACACACATAGGAAATGCTAGCATGCACACACACCTCACTCTCTCACACTCCAAGACTAAATACATATATGCACAAGCCTTAAGAGAAAAGAGAGTTCTTCCATTCAAAGTATATATACATGAGAGCATGTCGAACCAAAGCTCCCTCTTTACAAAAATGAGCCTCTATATATAGGCTAAGCACAATTCCCCATGTGCTCTTTTTGAATTTTCAAAAAGGAGCACATGCTTTCTAACAAACATATCTCAAAAAGATCTTTTCAAATATTCTCTAACAACCAAATCTCAAAAGGAAAGGGAATACGTGCGTGGGGATTTTTCTAGACTTCTACCAAAAGGATGGGTATTTACATGCTTCCAAAAGCCTTACTTTAGGAGAAATATTAAAAAGTATCTAAGAGGGAGTTCTCATGTGAAACTCTAAGTAGATACAAAAAGAGGGTTCCTATGCACAAATGAAGATGTGTGCATACCCTATACTCACCATTGTGCATACGGCTGTATACATCATGAACAAAACTCCAACTGTTGCTACACATCAAGTTATACCTGAAGAGAAGTTCACAGGTAAAAGGCCAAACTTATCACAAATGAAAGTTTTTGGCTGTATTGCATATGTACATGTTCCAGATGAGTTGAGGAAGAAGCTTGATCCAAAAGCAAAAAAATGTGTCTTCATTGGATATTCCCTTGATCAAAAGGGATATAAATGTTATAATCAACTCACACATAGGTGAAGGTGAGCAGAGATGTGGTATTTGATGAAATGTCAAGCTTCTATGCAGATGCCAAAGAAGGACTGAGTCTTGAACCAAATGACAAAGAAAATGCTAAAAAATCAAGTGTAGAATCTCAGGTTTTGAGTGGAGTGGATGCATCACCAAGCAATAGTTCCAGCTCAATTCCATGGAGTGGAAGATTACGTGGAAATTTTAGTCCAGAAAATTCATCAAATACATCCAAGAAAGGTAAAGAATAGGTTTATGCTCGTCATAAAACATGTGTAGGTTTTCAAGACGTTGATGGAGATTTAAGCAGTTCAAAAAAGAGCCTTAATGAGGAACTTGGATTTCCCTCTGTGAAGACTCCAAGAGTAAGAAAGGCATATGTAGATGATACAAGGAGAAGTGACCCAAGACCAAGAAGATCTGGGAGGATGCAGAATTCAGTGCAACGATTGACATATAATAGTTACATGGCTCATCATGGTGCCTACATGACAAAGGTAATACAAGATGTTGAACCTTCTTGCTTTGAAGATGCAATTGGAAATGCAGATTGGGAAAAAGCTATGGATGAGGAGATGGTTGCACTTTATGAGAATGATACATGGAAGCTAGTTCCATTGCCGCAAGGAAATAAATCCATAGGTTGCAAATGGGTTTACAAGGTAAAGCATAATATTGGTGGTAGCATAAGCAGATATAAAGCATGATCGGTAGCTAAAGGATATGCACATACATATGGCATTGATTATGAGGAAACATTCAACCCTCTAGCTAAAATGTCTACTATCAAAACACTTGTTGCATTAGCTACAACAAAAGGATGGACTTTGCAATAGATGGATGTGAAGAATGCTTTCCTACATGGTGAGTTACAAGAAGAAGTATATATGGACCAGCCACAAGGATATGAAGATTCAAAGCATCCAGAATATGTTTGCATGTTGTAGAGGGCTTTGTGTGGGATGAAGCAAGCTTCGGGTGCATGGCATGCAAGGATTACTGATTACTTAACCAACATTGGTTTCCTATGTGTGATGCAGATCATTCACTATATGCAAGGAAGGTTAATGATGGCATCATGATTGTGGCTATTTATGTTGATGACCTGATTGTAGGTGGTGATAATGAAGAAAGCATCAAAGAGGTAAAGCAACTTCTTATGCAGGAATTTGACATGAAACATCTTGGTGTGTTGTGCTATTTCTTGGGCATTGAGTTTATTCATGCAGAAACAGCACCGTTGGACTTGAAAGTCAGCTTATGCAGATTCCCAGGAAGCCACATTTGGATGCTTTGAGGCGCACTCTACGTTATGTGAGTGCTACTTTGGATTATGCATTGTTTTATGAAGCTGGTGTAGATTTGCAGGTTCATGGATACACCGATGCAGATTGGGTTGGTAGAACTCCAGATAGAAGATCTACTAGTGGCTTTCTATTCTCACTTGGAGGTGCAGCTATTACATGGAGCAGCAAGAAGCAACCCACTGTTGCTTTGTCCAGTACAGAGGCTGAGTATAGAGGTGCTACAATGGCAGCATGTGAGGCATCATGGCTGGAGATGCTTCTTGCAGATTTACGTGTGGAAGTGCAGAAGCCTATCACTATCTATTGTGATAATCTTAGCACTATACAGTTAGCCCGGAACCCTATTTTTCATGCTAGAACAAAGCATATCGAGGTACATTATCACTTCATCAAAGAGAAGTATTAACAAGTGATATTGATCTTGTTTATGTGAGAACAAATGAGCAGGTTGCTAATATTTTCACTAAAGCACTTGGAGTAGAGAAGCTGAAGAAGTTTCAGAAGATGCTTGGATTAGAGGACATGATGTACCAGTTTTTCGTTTCTCTAACATGTATAGTGGTCACACCGATATATGTCACGGATACTTCATTGAGCTTTGTTAGATTTATCTACCAAGAGTGATGGCACATTTTTTCCTTGCCAGCTCACTCATTCATGGACATTAGGTTTTTCCTTATGTACTAGTCTTTATATATTGCACTTTTTGTGTTCTTGTTTTAGGTCATTCTTGTACATTCCTTTTTATGTAATAGAAGAAGGAGAAGAAGATCATTCTTCCTTGCCTCAATCTGTGTGTGTGCTTCTCCCTAAAGACTGAGTGTGTGTGTGTGTGTGAGCTCTCTTCCTTATCTCCTTCCTCGTGACAAACGACAATCGATCATACCTCCCAATGCAAGAGCTCCACAAAGACGAAGGAGGCAATGCAGGTCTTTTGCAGAGATATGACACTACCAAAAGTCCGTTGAACTACTCATACCATGAAGAACTTTTTCAAGGGTAGTAAAAGAAGAACTACAAAGCTACTGTGCAGGTCTACGAATACAAGGGATAGCACTTGAAGTGCTTCAAGAGGTAGCTGAGGCCTACCTCATCTCCATGCTTGAGGACTCTAACCTGTGTGCTAGCCATGCCAAGAGAGTAACCATACAACCCAAGGACATTCAACTAGCAAGAAGAATTAGAGGAAATAACCCATGACGTGTATATTGTACCCTTTGATAGGCATACTTTGCGATGTAATACAATGATTAATAGAAAATTTTGTTTTTACCTATATGTTCTTTGTGTCTTTTTCTCTCTCTCTGTCTCTCTCACTCTCTCTATCTTTGACTCTCCACCATAAGTGTATGCAAATAACTTTTGCTTGAGTTAGCTATATATGGAATGAGTTGAACTTGCATGCATTTGCCTATTGTTTTTTTACTAGATATGTACATGTTGTACCTAATATTGCCCCAGAGGTCATTTTCATGCAAAAAAACCCCAGCCACAGAAACGCGAGATTCAGACCTGCAAACATTTGCAGGGCTAAATCCTGCCTTTTTGTGGCTGGGGTTTTTTTTGCATTATATGGCCTTGTTTATGCACCTATGTATAGATGAGATGTTAAGAGTGTATAATACAGAGGTTAGTCACTCCGGGTAATCTTTGGCTTGCTCAGAATTCAATGTATAGTTGATGCCACCCATAAGCAAGAGAAATTGAATAATATCATACTATCCTACACTTTGGAGCCCTCAAAAACACTAAAAAAGGCCAAAAAAGCCCCAAACATAGAAACACGGGAATCAACCCTGCAAAAATTTTATAGGGCTGATTCCAATGTTTCTGTGGCTAGGGATTTTTTGGCCTAGTTTATGCTTTTTAAGATACCACAAACCATAGGCAGCACTTAGATGAAGAAAAAAACTTAAAATTACATAGAATTTGTGGAGACAATGGTAGGTTCAATTTATGAAGCACATTTTATACACTAGACAAAATAGGAAAAACTAAAGTTTGTATTATCCAAATATTTACATCATTTCTCAGCTGCCTTCAATGTCTCTACAAGTTTCTTTCTCCTTTGGAGAGATTGAGGCAATTGGTAAGTCAATACAGATCTTGATATTACATGGGGGTCTTGCATTCCCACACCCATGGCAATATCTATTTGTCCTAGTACTTTTCCTCTAAAGTTAAGTCCTAATAATCATAAAGTGCCCATCTGGATTGTAGTCTTTATGTATGATAACAAAAACATCCTTTGGAAACTTTCCGATGTAGTTTGCCAAGGATGAACCACTCCTGCGAGAAGCTCAATCCCCACCGGATCTTGTCGTGAACTTGTCCAGCTCAATTGCTCCTATTAAGAAAGAAAATGAGAATTCAAGCTCTTACTTTGTTAACTTAAATTATTCATTTATTTAATTTAATTACCACTCACATCCTGAAGCTTGTCTTCTTTGTCCTCTCTTCCAGGGGCATCAAGATCAATGCTAGAGTAGGCCATGCCACTCTGCTCTGCTATGGGGGATGCATGAACTTTCTGCTTCATTATCCTCTCTCGCGCTGTGCTGAACTCCTTTCCATAGTATAATTGTTGTCATCTTTTAAGATATTTGCACACACCATTGCAATGGTGTCTACCACAGAATCTCCAAGTGGGATGGCCTTCTTTTCAAGTATGTCAGATGTGTTGTCAAGAGGAACATATGACATTGTGGAGAAAATACTTAGGCATTTGTCTAGACGTACACCGAATGCCTTCTCAATATCATGAAGAAAAATAAATTTCTCTCCATCCCCAACGATGATGGAGAGATATTCAATTTCCACCTCTGGTAATGAGGGCTCAAAGGGGTGGAGATTTGAAGGGGGGGCTCCTCCATGCTTGATAGCTCACGTAGTTTGTCCTCAACACCACCAAGGAAGTCTTGTTGGATTGTACTGCTTTCTTTTGCAAAATTTATGGCCTCTAGTTGAGGCTCATTCTTCTCCTTAAAAAAGCCCCTTGTGACAAGGTTGGGGAGATTGACGGGTGTAGGTTTGGGCTCCTCATTGATGATAAAATATGTTGTTGCAATGTAGGAAAGGTACTTTGCACCCATCCTCTTCTTTTTGTTAAGTTTCTTTATTAATGGCACAGAGTCATCTAATAAGTGCCCTGCATTTTCAGCAATTTCCATGAAGTGCTTAAGGCACTTCATGAAGGCTTCATCGCCTTTGTGTATGTAGAGTAAAAGGTCACATGGGACCCATTTAACCTCATAAGGTGGTATTTCTATAGAGTAACGCAAGATGTAGTACTCAAGGAACTCTATGATTTCCTCGAGCACATCAGAGTTCAGTTGAATTGTTTTGTCTAGATCAGGGACTCTAGACAATAGGTCATACAAGTGTGTTTGACCTTTGAACTTAGTTGATTCCAAGAAGTCATTGAAGAGTTCTCGAGGACATTTGGGTTGTAGGGTACTGGAGGTTGAAGCAGTCATTGCACGTGATATTAGCTTGTGTCTGTGCTCTGCAAGTGCTTCTAGCTCTTCTTGGTTGCAAAAGTGAGAAATGAGAGAATAAGTGTTGCTTTTATAGTAGTTTCAAAAATTTTAAGTGAGTGGGACCCATTTTAAAACTAAAACTAATACCTTCAAATAAAAGAATCATGCACAAAACTCTCAAAAAAAAACTTTGGCTCATAAAAAAGATTGAACAGAATCATTAAGCAGAAAAAGATACACCACATCTGCACAATAGAAAAAGTAAATTCTCAGAACTTTAAAATTATAATGAATTGCCATTGGAAAAATCAAAGATTTGGCAAATTGTACATCATATTGAGATAAAAAAATTTTACATGCTACATGTCTTGCATGTTAAATACATTGTAGCAAAGGAAGGATTATGAATGGAAAATAGATTGTGTGTACACTCTAGCACTCAAATAGTTCGTGAGCGATGACAATGAAAGTTGAGTTCCATCTACACCCCATTCAGGAAGGACTTTAATTTTATCCTCCAACCTCTTACCAATTTGCAGACAAATAGAAAACTTTAAAATAACATATTTGAATATAAAAATTTGTATAAACAAAAGAAAAAATACCATATGTTGTTTATGTTATGCCCTTGTATTCTGAACTTTGATTGATCCAGATCCTCAAATCCCATTATTACTAGATGTTCTCTCAGGTTAGCAAGAGTCCAATGATGATTTATTGAAATAACTTCCATTTTTTGTTGGGTGGATTTATCTTAATTTGAAATCAAATTAAAAACCCTTCAAAACTTTCTAATGGTATCCATTCACCAAGTTTACACATCCAATGATCATAATAGAATCTAATGTACAATGAAATACGATGTTTCAAGTATCGAAATCCTATGCATGTTGCACCAATTTTACAAAGGTATCTATCCCCTTTGGTGCATCCTTCTACAAGTCCCCAATTTTCACCTAGTAAACCCTCTTCCTGCTCATACGTGATATCTTTTAACATGAACATTGTTGAAGTCTCTAGAATTTTGAGTATTTGAACACAAATGTACAAAACAATGAACACGAAAAACACCAATGTAATCCTACAGATCTTGAAACTCTTGTAAATTTCAAAGAGTTGTGTCTGTCCCTCACCATCTTATGCTTCAGAGATGTTAATGTCCATATATCAGGTTGTGGCCACTACCTTAATCATCTCTAACCTGCCAAAATCATTTGATGAAGAGGGTACAACATATGTATGTGTGTATCAGAAAACTCTCTCACGTAATAGCTAAGCAGGATGGGCTTGTGGAAAGACTATCAACCCAACATCTACATGCAATGCTTGGAAAGTAACTGTAAGACTATGAAGTGGTTGTTCTTCCACCAAGGTAGAAGGAAATATCTCTACAACAAAAAACTACACAACTTAACAAGGTATATTCTGAAATTTGAACAAAAGTCAATGAGTAATACTTACATTTGATAGGATATCTCATTTTGTTTGAGTTTTCCTTTTATTCTTGACATTGTGAAAACATGTTGTACAATGGCAATAGTTTCACCATTTGTTAGCTTTTTGAAGCCTAGTAACTTCCCTTTCCAATGAAGATCCAAGTTTCCACGGTCTCTTACATGATGAGGACCAAGACCAGAGGGTTGCATGTACAGCCATGCACCTTTGTAGAACTCATATCCTAACCAATTTCCTTTTATAGCCTTGATATTGTGACATTTTATCGTGATAACCTCATCTTTTGGACGTCTATGAGATTTAGGTTTCTCCATTGGAGTTCAGGCTATGGAAGTGACAATAGGAATTCAAAGAAGAAGATGCACAGAGAAAGAAATGGAGATGCAGGGGCTGCAATGTTGTGCTAGGGAGAGAAAGTAGTGAAAAGAGATAACTTTTTGGGAGCCGGGTATGAAACTGTGAGGTTTTGGAGGGAGAAAGTTGTATTTTGAGTTACTTTTGAAAAATTCACTTTTTTCAGGTCAGTTCATGCACAAATTTTGATTTAGGAGTAAAAAATAGCACTTTTGATCCTAAAAAGTGTTTGCGGGACCATTAAATGGTGTTATGATGAATTTTATAACTTTCTAAAATTTTGAATTTTTGGGCCAAGGTAAGTTACAAGATTCCTTTCTCTCTCTAGAGGCAAAACCTGAACATAGGGGAATCCTGTCCCCTCATGCCCCTTCAGCCTAGTGATTTATAGGCTATAGACTGTGTCCACCACCCTCCTCTCATTGGTTCATCACTAATCACTCCTTAATCAAAAGGCCCATGCAGGGTTCATTTTTTCCCTTAATGTCTATGCACAAGTGGTGCAAAGCGATGGACCAATGTAATAATTTAGTTGAAGTCACTTTGTATCCACCTAATTCACATGTTTGAGCTATGGAGAGCTAGATGGCACATGGCTTAAACAAGGAAATAGGCAAGGATGTTCTCTTCCACCCTTTTCATTCTTTCCATACTTTGCATTCGGCTTAGTTCTTTTTCATATGCAAACCAGATGGAACTTTAAATGATTGGGGTAGGGAATTAGACCACACATGGATTCTCCTCTTTTAAGATTCAGTCGGGGTAGAATTCCCCTTTTGAACTAAAAGGAGGACTTAGAGAGATGAAAGCCCTTGAGATTGATCATGGGGCACGGGGGAATACCCCAAGGTATATATCTCCACTCATTTCCGAGGACGGAAATGCTTTTAAGGGGGGAAGAATGTTGTATAATTAAATGGATCTAAGGGGTAGAACCCTTGGGTTTCTAGGTGTGAAACCCTTTGGATTTATGGTTTATTTACCCCTTTTAAATGGGTCTTGAACCTTAGGGTTAATTCTCTAAGGTTGAGTACCTTAGGCTTGATTGGAAGCTTCTCCTAGCCACTTGGTTTGTACGTGAGAGCTTGGAGAGTCTTCTTTTAGAAGCCATGTGATTTCATGTGATTTCCTAAGCTTGGAACGCATGTGAACACCTTAGGGACCCATGTGATGGAAGGTACACATGTCCTCTTGAGAGGGACTTACCCCCTTGGACTTGGAGCTATATATTGGAGGGGTTGGTTGGGTGGAAAGACATCTCTCTCTCTCCTAGTGTGAGCTTGGCTAGTTAGTCTTCTTAGTTGATTAATTGTTTAGTTGTGGAGGCTATGGAGCTTCCACAAAAGGGCCTCACAACTTAGAGCACCATGGATCATTTGTGGTCACTTGAGGGTGGAGTATTGATCATATCTAATAGATACATAACTAAGTTGGATTGTTTTTTGAGCCATCTTTTTTATTCAAATGAGGCTTTCATGGTCCTATCGACACATATGAGGAATTTTTACATTCCATGGAGGACTACAACATATAGATGTACTACCATGTGATTATCATTTAATGCTTCATGTTTTACATTTCATTCTTGCAAGACCTACTTCTTGGAAATAAACATCTCATGGCGGATGTTTTCAAAGCTTTGGAGGTTCCCACATACGGAGTCATCCTATCTATGTCGCATGGAGGTGGTCTTGTCTAGTGAGATCTTTTTCCATTCCTTTACCTTGTTGGTGACATACCTATAGAGCATCTACTCGATCCATCTGGTGGACAGCTTATGGAGCAACTGACGATCTCACATGGTTGATCCCACTTGGAAGACTTTGTTATTGGTGTGTGCATTGTTGTTGCTATACTCATGATGGACATTTCTCTCATAACCTAGTAGCCTCCATTCTGTACAAAATGGAGCTACATACGGGGTGTTGAGAATATAAGAGTGCATCTCCCTTTTGTGTATAGGAGAAACTCCATTTCCATTTCCTTTTTATATTGTATTTGGGTACCTTGCCATTAGCTTCTACTAGACTTCAAGGGGAATTATACCGCATAGGATGTACTTTGGAGATCCCCCTCCAACTCTATATAAGGAGGGATCCCACCATGTACGTGGTTAGATTCTTGAGGATCCTACTCCATGCTCTTGGCAATCTCACTCTAATCCATGTGAGTTTTCCCACTTCATGGTATACTCACTTTTGAGTCTCACATTCTTTCATTTTGTGAGTACATTCTTCTTTTTATTTTGCTTCCATGCATGTACACCTCTCTACAAAGAGGGCTTCTTGCTCCTTATGCCTTTGCACCTAGCTCTAGGGTCATATGTGGAAGGCTTCATGCATGATGGTCCTCCACATTGCTATAGTCGTGCGGCCATCCTGGCTCTAATATCAAATATGATGATTCCTCCCAATGATCGTCCTTGCTTTTGCAAGTACACATGCACAAAAACTAAGGCATGGGAATGAAGCTACACAGGCTATGAATTTGGAGCTCACAGAGAGTATGAGATACTTGTGACTGCCCAGCCTTAGAGGTGGATGAACCAGACCTCAAGAGAGAGGATTAGGGAGTAGTCCTCAATCATGGCTTTTGGGACAAGTGGTAAACCCATCATACTCCTAGTTGGTAGGTTGTGAGTTCAATTCCTAAAATTCTAAAGGGGTTTGGAATCATTTTTCTTATGGAAATTTTTCATAATCTATATGATTACATGGTTTATTATCTCCTCTGAGCAACAATCAACTTTACCTACCTTTGCATACTGTGCTTGCTTTTCACATTATTCCTCCAATAAGGATACATCATATTTTATGGAATTAGGTCACCTTAATAATGTTGATTATATGGAAATGATAGTTTAAATCCTCGGTGTATATGATGGGTACTAATAGGCACTTTCCGAAATGGTTTTTATCTTGCTTTGCCTTCTCAAGTTTCTTCCCTAGGGGAAGGATACAAGGAAACAATACATAGATGACTATATACATAGTACATTTACACATAGATGAATATATATAGGGAAACCACTAGAGAATCCTTTCCATATTCTTTTAAATGCCATTTTGAGGACAAAATTGCATTATGAGGGGAGTTGAGTATTCGATTAACCTAACGATGAATCTTATGGTGTGGAACAAGAGGCTAATAAGCCTTGATATTTTAGTCCACCCCTTCAGTGGAAAGAAGGGGTGGAGGTAGTTCTAAATAATCCTATATGAGCTTACATATATGGTGGAGACCTTTTGTCATCACCTGTGTGTGTCTCTCTCACATACCTAGTAGTGCCCTCTTTCATGCGGACATCAATAGGGATTTCACCTTGTAAAATTTTCGTGGGTGCTGAAGGACAGAAGAACCAAGTAGAGGGGTCGGTACAAACTTCCTCAATTTATACTGTGAACTCGAAAGTAATGAAAGATTGTTCCACCGCCCCTCAATGAATAGGGGGGAACAATTGAAATATAACAATTGGCAAAGAGGGACGGTGCAAGTGTGATACGGCCCTCTGAATTGGCCTTAGCATTTTTATTTCTTTAAGGGTCTGCAACCTGCTTTCCCCCGCCCCCTTTTTTGAGGCTTGTACATCCTCATTTTGTTCTCCTATAATTGAATTTCATGAGGGTTATACATCCTCATTTTGTTTTCCTCTAATTCTCATTTCTTTTTATGGGGAAAAAAAGTTTAAAAATTTGAAGTGACTCGTGAGTCGTGAATCGTGATCGTGAAGCGCCCGCCGTCGTTTCAGTCAAGTTGTTCAGACTATATTGTCTCGGAGTGAGGCAAGACTGTCCAGTCCAGTCTGTGGGCTATGGTGGGTGGATAAACATGTGTAGCATGTTTCTTCTGGACGTGGATATGGTCTCAAGCCAGCTCCGCCTTATCCATTCTCGATAAACGACGGAAATAAAATTCAACGTTCCCTCGTATCAGAGACACGCTGACCGTCTAAAGCCGCGTCCAAGTTTTCAACCACATATGAGGCAGCAACAGCCTCTGCCGCAACAGTAGTTTACTGTAAGATTTCTTGAACGGGCAATGAAGCGAGAGCTATCTGTCGAGGATCTCTTTGCGCCTCTCAACAGGCTAGATGTATGCAATCCCCTCCCGTCCTCGAAAATGGTTTCCCATACTGATCCTAGGGTTGCAGATGCCCGGCCTGTAGGAATCACTCCAATAGATGCGGGACTGCGGAGCTCCTGCGCATCAGTGGATCTCGATCGCGCTGCGGCGGTACAGGCTGCATCTATACCTGTGCCCGAAACTAGAATTCCAACAGAGGGTACTGACAAGCAATCTGACATTTCTCTGAGCTGTTCGATCAAAGGTTTCGGTTCCGAAGACGCGAGCTCACCTTTCTTGGGAACCGCTTCTACCACTTCGAGCTATACTTCCACGCCGAAAGCGACAACTGCGAGTGTTAATGACAGCGGTGTTGTGCAGTTACATCTCAACTCCACATCTGATGAAGAGCATCAAATTGTAGACGACAGGAGGCAGCGAAGGATGCTATCCAATCGAGAGTCAGCACGACGATCGCGCTTGCGAAAGCAACAGCATCTGGATGAACTGAGGGGCCATGTGGCACAACTTCAGGCACAAAACAGTCAGATGCTGAATAGCTTCAATTTGGCCTCGCAACAGTTTGCTCAGGTTACAGAAGAAAACCGCAAGCTTCGCTCCGAGGCTATGGGACTAAGCCATCAACTCCAACGCCTTCACCACTCTCTGGCATCTCAGCGTGCTAGTAGTGGTCTCAGGCATGGGGCTTATTCTGTGCAAGCAGTCGAATCCCCTCAACACTGACATAGTCTCATTGCCCTCTAGTGATAGAAAGTACACCAACGGGTATGGGGAAGTGCATCGGTATTAACTTTCCAATCCATTACCGTGCATACTGGTTGATCTAGAAGCACGTCTGTGCAATATTCTCGGAGAAAAAGCACGTCATGTAATTTGAAGATCTCTCAATTATGGTTCCAGAATGCTGTGTTGCCTCATGGAATATATCAGCACACTGTTTTGCGTTCTGCAAGGGCTTTACATGATACTAAGCACCGTAATACAGCAGATCTCTGCTTGGGAAGACTGAATATGTGAACATATTATTCATTCTAATGATGATAATCCATTTCTGTGTCAACTCTTGGATACATCACGCCACTGATTCGCTTTCTGGGAGGCCCTCACATGATGCTAAGGATAGTGGTATGGGGCATGTCACCATCCAATGCTGTGTTGGCTCATAGGACGTACCACAACATTGCATTCCTCTTTACAAGGACCTCGGATGATGCTCAAGGCAGTTATAGAGCATGCCTGCTTGGGAAACTGAATATATGTACAGATTGTTTAGTGTCATCTACTGTTCCAGTAAACTTAGTTGTACAAAGAGAAAGAAACTGTATTAATGACTTCTTATAACTGCAGAAGTTGTTAGCCGTGTGTTGGTTGCTTATTCATGTTATCATGCCAGAGGAACTTTTTGTTTTATGCGTGCACACATCCTTTGAATACCTACGATGTATTCCTCATGGCTTTACAACTGTTGATTTAATAGGGTTCTATTAAGGGAGGCCTTGATCTGATGTGAATAAATGAATTTCTGATGGCGAGAAGAGGGATTCTTGTGCAGCCTGTTCGTTCTGCTGAGAAAACTTGCCATTCTCAAAGGGGAATTCAGCTCATTTTGTACAAAATAGTTGCATGCCCCCATGAAATTCAAGGACTATGAAACCTTTACGGAATATTGCAGAGGATAAATTCAGATACTGGAGTCTGTTTATGGAACTGAGTTCCAGAATCAATTGCACATGACATCCTAAATTAGTTATACACACTGTCTGCTCTTACTTTGAGTCCTCTGCATTGGATATTCATTCTAACAGACACAGACAGAGGCAGGCGGATCTGGTGTACATCAAGATGCAAGTATGAGTTCCAACTTTTGGTTATGCAAAATGTATAGATATTATCGCCATGCAGGTCATGCACCCTTATACTGATCTTATGCAGGGTGTATGTATACTTTGCATTGGTACTTCCTTAACAGAAGGTAACCTGATTTGGACAATATTACTTGCGGTTGATCAACATGATCTCTTCAATAGAATACATGTCATCTATCAGAAAGTGAACAAGAAAGCGGATGTGTGGGAGTAGCAAGTTCTGTTTTGAATCACAGTGTGATTGAAGAGATCAGGAAACATTACTATTATCCTCTATCTCTTTTCTGGGTAATACTTGAAAGACCAATACTTCCGCTTATTATCTTCCATCTTCCTTAGTGGTTTAGCATCATTTTTCTTAGATTTACTGCATTTACTCAACTGTCACTTACATGCACAATTCATGTAGTACGCGCAAGAGGACTTACGCAGATGACACCGTGTCAGTTCACTGTTCGGCCGCCGATTCCCTATGATTACCCATCATTTTTTGTGTACCCTCAAGCCTGCACACCTCCCTATATCGTACGAACCATCAGAAGTCTGTCACACGGAGATTCTCTCAAATCGTGCCGCCCAGCCGCGCAGCGATCCCGTATTTACTCTCTCTGTCTCTCTATAAAAGTGAGCTCCCCCCCACATGGCTTCACACATGGATGCCACATGGCACTCATGTGTGAGCCCATTTAAACCAAGCTAAGAGGTGGTTCACACCTCTTTTTAGGGGTTACTCCATATAACATTTCCTTCCCCTTAGTTACATTTTTGTCCTCAAAAATGGTACCTAGAGATAGTTACTCCATATAACATTTCCTTCCCCTTAGTTACATTTTTGTCCTCAAAAATGGTACCTAGGAGACTATATGCCCAAGGTATCTAACCTCTGTCTTGAAAAATTCACACTTTGATTCCTTAGCAAAGAGTGAATTTTCCCTTAGCACTTGAAATGCTTTCCTCAAGTGTTCCAAGTGCTCCTCTTTTGATGCACTATAGATCAGAATGTCATCCAAAAAGTCTACTACAAAGTGTCCTAGATAAGGCCGTAAAACACTATTCATGAGCTTCATGAAAGTGGTAGGAGCATTGGTGAGACCAAAAGGCATCACCAAAAACTCATAGTGCCCATATCTAGTCCTAAATGCAGTCTTAGGGACATCCTCTGTCCTAATCCTGATTTGATGATATCCTGATCTAAGGTCAAGCTTGGTAAAATACCTAGCTTGATGTAACTGATCAAATAGGTCTTCCAATCTAGGCATTGGAAACCTATTTTTGTAAGTTATCTTATTAAGTGCTCTATAGTCTATACATAATCTCATAGAGCCATCTTTCTTTTGAACTAGGAGCATTGGTGATGCCCATGGTGAGTTACTAGGTATGATGAAGCCCTTATCTAAATAATCCTGCAATTGCTTCTCAACCTCCTCATGCTGAGAAACACTAAGCCTATAAGGTGGTCTACAAATAGGGTTAGTGTTTGTAACAACCTCTATGGCATGGTCAATGTCCCCTCTCTCAGGTGGTAGCCCTCTAGGTAAGTGAGTGGGAAAAACATCTCTGTATTCAAACATAAGATCCTTAAAACTTTTGACCACACACTCTTGCAAAAAAGAATAGTAGAAAGTCCTGTTCATATTTACATTCATAGCATGAAAATATACATAAGATGAGCTGTCTGTACAATGCTCCATATCATGACTATACAATAAAAACATGTCCTGTACATGCTGAGAATAACAGAGACTATACAACTCTAGTGATGAAATGAGAGGTGCACTAGGTACATCTCTCTCTCCCTGAATACAAACTTTACTTCCATTCTTTTCAAATTCAAGTGTGTTGTTTTGATAGCTTCATTTAAGTGTGTCTCCCAACCCCCATAGCCACTCTCTTCCTAAGACTAGATCTGTCTTCTCCATGTTCATAATTTAGAAGTCCATAAAATCTATATAGTCCTGCATCTTGACTTTCAAATTGGATACCATAGTATCCCATATTCTTTTATCTTGCCCTTGCATCATAGATACAATGTATTTATGTGCACTAGGCTGCTGGGGAATCTTTAATTTCTTGACCGAAGCATAGTTTATGAAATTATGAGTGGCAGAATCATCTATCATGACCCGCACCCTGGTCCCGTATACACTACCATGTAGCTTAAGTAAGTCATGTAGTCCAAACTGCGGTGACGACAATGACTGAGTCAAACAACAAGTGTGCTCTATATCCTCGTGCATCACCTCCACTCCCTTGCAGCTAGAGCTGGCATGAATAGGAAGGGTCTACACTAGGTGGATCGCCTTTTTGCCCTTTTCAGGGGCCGTACTAGACTCTGGTCCCTTCTTCTTTTCTTCCCCCTTCTTGAGTGGACATTTCCACTGTGAATGGCTATGAGATAGGCACCTAAAACACAGGTTCTCCCTTTTGGCCTTCTCAAACTGGTCTGTGGATAGTCTAGGCCCTTGTGATCTTTGTTTTTTAATAAAAACTTTGTTTTTTCCAAAAGGCAACTTCTTCTTAAATTTAGTCGTACTAAGAGGCTTGAGGGGCTGATCCGTCTCCATAGGAGTGTACTGAGGACGGTTATGGTCCTCATATATCTGTGCATACTTGATCGCCTCCTCAAACGTCTTAGGCACATTCCTTCTGACTTCCCTCTTTATGGCTTTATCCAAGCCCCTAACAAACCCTCTGGTCTTTTGAAAATCATCTAGGCCCTTAAGTTTCAAAATGATCTCTCTATAGTGGGATAGATAGACCGAAAGAGGGCTACCTCTCTGAGTAATCCTGTCCCACTCATCCCAATTCCTCTCCTCCTCATTCTCAGGAAGAAACTCTTTTAGAAAAAGAGTCTCAAACTGAGTCCAGTCAGTAGGGATAGAGCTCGCTTCCTTAAGACTCATCCACCACTTATAAGCATGCGGGCCGAGGGAGAGACTCGCCTCTAGCACCCGATACTCAGGTGGGGTGCCCTTCAATTGATGCAAATCATTCCACTTTTGCAAAAAAGTGTAGATTGCATCCTTGTTCCTGTCTCGGTCATCCCCCGTAAAGGTAGGCGGCTTTAAGTCTTTCAGGAGGGGAGCTTCCCTAGAGCTCTCTCCTTTATGTTTACTAGGAAGAGAAGTATCTTTCCTAGTGAGCTCCAAAGGAATAGGAGGAGTCTCTCTTTCCTTCCTAGCTAGGAAAGAGGTGACACTAGTCTCAAGTGAGATCATTTGAGACTTAAGCTGTTGTATAAGAGATGTGATGCTACCAAGATCTTTCTCTAATTTAAGGGTCTGCTCTTTCAAGTCTATGAATTGGTCACGAGTGACAAATTCATCTATAAGTTCTTCATAAGTATACTCTTCCTGTGAAGGCTCTTTCTCTCCTAAGTTCTCTTCTACTTCTTGCCCTAATTCTACTTCTTCCATTCTAGAATCAGGATCCTCTAGTTGCTCTTTAGGTGGAGAAGTGGTCTCAACTATTTGTTTACCTTTAGTTTCCATGTTTTCCTACCTTGCCCCCGTTTGCTAACTAGAGTGTATGAGAATGAATGGAAGTAAAGCTCAAATATGCAAGAAGAAGAGAAATGTATCACAAGAGCACTTCCCTGTTACAAAGTAGAGCTGCGGAAGAGAAATCCAAGTGGTCCTTGATGCTTCAAGTTGCTGATTTTGAATCCTCGCCAAGCCCAAAAGAAAATTGGAAATGTCCGCTTGGTCCGGGGAGGTTCCCAACACCATAAACCATCCAAAACAATACTAAAAACACGTGGGAAAAGCCCCAATCGGGCAAACTGAGTGAAACTGAGCAATTTTAGAGATGTAACAATCCTCGCCAGTCCACAAATTCCTGCCTAGCACCTGTACTTCAAGAATTTGAGACTATCCCAAGTGAAAAAAGTGGATTTGGAGTCCGGATGATAAAAAACTAGGCCCGGGAGTGGGTGCCTAGTTCCTGCTGAAGTGCTGCAGAGAAATTTTGGTGGGGCAAATCTCGTCCAAATCCAACACCGATGGTTTTTGAGCGAAGCTTAGGAGTGTAGCTTCGAAACGTGACCAAGATTTTTGGAATCCGATATTGTATGAAGAAGCTATGGTGCGGAGAAGCCGGGTAGGTCAAGGGTAGGAAGTGAAAAAACTCATCTTCATGGATGGATGACTTTATGAAACTCAAAACTGAAGAAGCAAAGCTTTTTTGAAACTACCCAAAGCCCATACCCTATAACCACAGCCCAAACTACATGGATATATCATCTCTTGGCCAAATTTTGATTTATAGCATCACTTTAATACTCCAAGATTCTCCAAAAAACTTCGAGAGTTTCCTTTAATTCAGTTCGGATTTTTCTGCCATCGTGGGTCAAGAAAAACACTTAGAGTGCCTGGCGAATGGAGCTTTTATCCCATAGATGCTGTGGAAGATACACTGTTCTCTCTATATAAAGAGGAGCAAATAGGTATCACTTCCATCCAAGAGGATGGGAAGAGGGAGAGTGGTCTGTCCTCTACGCCACCGTCCGTCGGTTGACTGACGAATCCATCAAATTTGAACTGTCTCGGAGTTCGTGCACCTGTGCTCCGATACCAACTGTCAGTTCACTGTTCGGCCGCCGATTCCCTATGATTAGCCATCATTTTTTGTGTACCCTCAAGCCTGCACACCTCCCTATATCGTACGAACCATCAGAAGTCTATCACATGTAGATTCTCTCAAATCGTGCTGCCCAGCCGCGTAGCGATCCCGTATTTACTCTCTCTCTCTCTCTATAAAAGTGAGCTCCCCCCCACATGGCTTCACACATGGATGCCACATGGCACTCATGTGTGAGCCCATTTAAACCAAGCTAAGAGGTGGTTCACACCTCTTCTTAGGGGTTACTCCATATAACACACTGGCAACTTCGTATTCCTCTTCTAAATTCTAGCCAAGATTAACGTCCTCGAAACTTCAAACCTATGGCTATGATTTACACTCTCCAGTAAGTATTTCTTTATGGTTTGAAGTAGTGGGGTTCAAGTTTTAAAAGCATCACATGCATAGTTTCTTAACTATTCTTAGACAATCACAATCAGTAAACACATATGTTGTTCCATCCAGTCGATTAGGCGTAGAAGTACACAAATTCCGTTTTTTCTTTCAAAGATTTGTGATCTTTTCCCACCGAGTAACCATTTCTTTTGCAGTAGAAGCCTAGAAAGCGTGTCTTCTTTCTGAAACTAGGAGTTTAGAACCAGAAGAATTAGTTCCAGTAAGTGGAAATTACATTAAGGAGGGCCCTTTTGAACAATATGGTCTACTATTTCTCTATGACTTGATGTTTACATTTAAGGGGATCATATCCCAAATCTTGACAATCTTTAGGAGGAGAGAGGGCTAGAGAAATGCTCATTTGTTTAAAAGAGTTTACGATGATCTCTTTTGGATTTGATCAAGATAATGGTTCGATGTTGGTGAAGCCTTTATAAATCTTCCCCAGAATCTTACCATTTTTTCCTCGGCAAAGATTGCATCGATTTTGGGAAAATTCCGTACATTTGATGTCTTAAAAAAAAAACCTTTCACATTTAGCCATTGTTGGAAGCAGCCAGAGGCACAGACGACACGGAAGCATGTAACGACAAAGCAGGGAGCCAGTCAAATCGTTTTTCAAATAATTATGTTTTCAAATACTTTCCAAAAACCTCCAACAGTGATTTTTATCACTATTGTAACATATGTAACATAGAAAACCCCATTTTGTATTCCATAGCTCCATTTTGTGCAAGCCGAGGAGTCCTCGAGCTTGAGGAGCTTAGGTAGAACAAGCGTATCAATTTTCGTTATTTTTAGACATCGTTTACCCTTCCAAATAGCATCTAGGACCTAATTTTTAACTATGCCGGTCACTAGATGTGAAACCGGTCAAAACTAGTCTAGAAACTATTAAAAGAGCTAGAGAGCTCATTTTTGAGGTTGGTTAGTGTTGGCTAGTGTGAGCTTAGAGCATTTTGAGCTTGTAATAGTGTTCTTGAGTAATAGAGCTAATTTCCCACCTTCCATTGTGTCTTGCTTGTCTCTTCGTAGTGTGTGTGCATGTGTGTGTGCATTTCTATGCTTCTCACCTTCACTCTCACTTCATCTCACATTCACGATCTTCATATCACTCCTATCTCTTCCGCGGATTGACATTAAGGAGGTGGAGCTTCTTAACGTGGTTCTCACCATTGTGCTAGAGCAACACCAAATTTGGCGCCGTTGCTGGGGATCGAGTCTAGGACGAATGTGTGATGGTAAGAGTATAGCAAGAAGTGGTGTTGGAAGGTAAAAATTTCAGTTTTTGTCGTTGTTTTTACTTAGTTTTTAGTGTTTTTCACCTCCCCCACACTCCATCTTCATCACCGCATCATCATCTTCATTTCCAAAAAAATCAGAAAATTCACCATATCCACCCATTCTCCTCATTTCCCCTCATTTGTGCATGTGAGAGAGTGAGAGAGAGCTTTTGTGCTTGTGTGTACTTTTGTTTTCTTGAGTTTTCTTGCAGGTACAGAGCTCCATGCATCAGGAAGGCTGCAAAAAGGTAAAAACTTCAGTTTCTGTCAGAAATTTCCGTCTGTGTCAGACCATCGCGATGGTCTGCAAAGTTCGGAATTTGGAGAAGGCGACCACACCAGCGTGAAGAGCACACCTGCGCCTACAGGAATCCATAGCTGCATTCACAAAATTTGCATTTTGGTGGACCATCGCGACGGTCTCTCACCATCGCGATTGTGTCACACCATCGCGATTGGCTCACGCCATCGCGACGGCTTGGCCGGACCATCGCGACGGTCTCTGACCATCGCGATTGTGTCACGCCATCGCGATTGGCTCACGCCATCGCGTCGACGGTGCCACGTGGCAATCTAGACCATCACGACGGTGCACTTCAGACCATCGCGACGACGCCCTCACACCATCGCGACACTTCAAAAATTTAGACCATCGCGATTGGCTCACGCCATCGCGCTCAGACCATCGCGATTGGCTCACGCCATCGCGCCCAGACCATCGCGACGGTTCACTTTGGACCATCGTGATTGTCCACGTTGACCGTTGACTGACGCCATCGCGACGGTGCACTTTCACGCCATCGCGACGATTCACTTCACGCCATCGCGACGGTGCACTTTCAGACCATCGCGATTGTGCAATTTCACGCCATCGCGACGGTGCACCCTCACGCCATCGCGACGGTCCCAGACCATCGCGATTGTCTTACACCATCGCGATTGTGCACCCCCATCGCAAATTTTAGGGTTTCATTTTTTGGCCAATTTTGAAGCTATTTTTGGGAAATTTTTGGGTGATTAGACTCATAGGAGACCACTTAGCTCATATTTGGAGAAAAACCTGTTTGTCAGTTTTTACCCCCCAGGGCCTGAACAGTTATAACTTTTTCATCCGAAGTCCGTTTTTTGAGCTTAATAGCTCGTTAGAAAGCTCTTGACGAGTACTACGTGACCTCAACTATTTTTTTCTTAAAGGATACGTCTATTTTTAGATAATCTATTTTGAGGTTGACCTAGTTTGGGACTAGAAAGCCAGGGGGCAAACATTGAAAATTTGGGCAAAAGGGAAGGGACTTAAAAGGTGTATATACTCAAGTGCTTGATCATCCAGCTGTGCATTGGTCTAATATTGGATTTTTCCAGGTCTAGCAAGGGCAATCGAAGGCAACCAAGGCAAGGCAGTGAAGGGCATAAAGCTTGGGAAGCGCGGCTTCTTGGGCATCAGGGCAACTAGAAAAGCTGACTCGAGGTTGGAAGATTACTCAACCCCCTCAGTCAATTCTTAGCTTAGGCTAAATGGTAGTGTTGTGGATTAACGACGATAGGAACGCCTCAAGTTCAAGAGAATTAAATTTGTCAAGTCCAAGACTAAAGATAAAGGTGTGTGACACGAAAACCTAAAGGAAAGAACATAAGTCTGACGGAACGAGAACTCAAAATTATAACGGAAAGTCGAATTCCTGACGCATACATTAAGACAAGAATCTAAAGAAATCTAAAAAGAATAAAGAAAGTAATAACAAAGAATCATTGACGATCTGAGTGTGTACTGAGTGTGCAAGGCCAAAAATTAATGAACCTTAGATCGGGCAAACACATAGGTAAGTCAGACCGACGAAGCCTTAGATCATCAGAGGCAAGTGTAAGAACTACTACACGATCGTGGGCTCAACAATTGAACACTAGTTATCCCTACGAGAACTCAGACACGAGCGATTCAGAAATGGCATTTAGCACAGAAAGACCAGAAGGAGGGTCTAATGTAGCATACTTAGAAAAACCAGAAGGACCCTATAGGACTCAACTAGAGTTTCTCCGAACCAACCGATTAGGTGCTCGCATCTATGAGGATGGTTTGCGAAGGCAAGTGGTGCAAATGCACAACCCCGATCAACCCATTGGATTGGAACGTCCAGTGGTGAAATTTGAGAGAGACGCGTACATAGACAAGGAAGGAACAATGTACATATTAAGTACGCAACCAAACAATACCAACGAGTTTGGTGTGATTCAACCAGAGACGGAAACAAAATCTCAAGGAAAAGAACCATTAGAAGAGCCTAGAACACCTAGAGGGAAATCTGTACTGACACGAGTACTAATCCCGGAATGGATCCCTCAAGACAACAGAAGCATAGAGTTGTTTGTAAATAAAGAAACTGATGAAGCCTTTTGGAGATACAAGACAGAACTACTTAGTGAGGTAGGTATCATCACTATATACGAGTTCAAGGACCCGGATACACCTGGAAAGGTTGTATACCTGGATGAGACTTCAGAAAGAGTCTTTGTGGTACCTGACCGCGCTAAAAACACATACACATGGAGAGGTGAATTGGTCTTCCCTCCATCTAGGACGAACATGAATACAAGTCAACAAGGGGTAGGAACATCCTCAGCCCATGGAAATCAAAGAGAGGGAAATAAAGAGAGACCGGAAGGAAGCTTTAATCATCCCATGGGGAGAGATAGAACAACCACGGACACTAATAGAGCAGATAGACAAAGAGATCATGGAGTACTAGGTGGTAGAGATGCTTTTCCTCTACCTAGACCACGTGAACACGCAAGAATATTGAGACCCACTCAATTAGTAAAATCAATGAAGAATTACTTTGATGGGACAGGAGACCCCTATGACCACGTCGCAGAATTCAAGCAAGTACTAAGAGCCGAACAAGTTGAAGACATGCTCACGCAATACAACGCATTTGGACTAACGTTAAAGAATACAGCTTTAACTTGGTTCCAACCATTGCAACAGAGGCAATTCAGAGACATCCATCACTTTTTAGAGTCATTCATCACTGAATTCTCTAAAAGTGGGATAAGACATGATACGTCTTCGTTGATTCATAGCTTCAAACAGACCCCTCAAGAAACAGTAAGACTGGCAGGACGTAGGTTTAGACAATATGTTGAACGATGTCCAATGCAAGAGCTACCCTCACAAGCTAAGCAAGTGTCATTGTTTTTAGATGGCTTGTTGAGCTCTAAACTACGCTCCTACGTGTACCTAAAAGAACCCAGAACGCTAGAGCAATGTGTAAGAATTTGTATAGACATTGAGGACAACTTAGGAGACGAGTTGGAACTCTCAAAGGTCTATAAGGACTCAGACTGTTCATCTCTAGCATCCACAAAATTGTCTAGCTCAATAGAAGACCTAGCAGAAAAAGTGGCCCAAAAACTAGGAGTTTCTAGTAAACCTAGGGTGCTAACAAACAAGCGTTGTTACACCTGTGGTGGTGACCATATGGCAAATGTGTGTCCCAATACAACACAACCTCAAGCCAACCCTAGTGGCCAATACTGTACAATTGAGAGAAGATACACGAATCATACAGCTCAGGACTGCCCATACAACAAATAGACCGTGAGACAGAACTACCCGCAAACATACCAGCAGCCAGGTAGGTATCAAGGCCATTTTAATGCTCAGCCTTATTACTATAGGCCTCCTCAGAACTACCCATACCAGGGTCAACAGAGACCTCAACCTGTCTTAGCTCAGCAGCCACCCCCACCAGCAAATGTCATCTCAGTCAAATACGCTGCTGCAGAAGAGAACCTAAGTAGGGCCTTAGTGCCTTCTTCACCTTTGATCACAGAGAGTGACCCACACTCAAACAGTTTTGACTCCACTCATGTAGATAGTCCACCCGCATATTACACAAAGTCACTAGAACACGTAGAAACATATCATTACGATAGTCCACCAGTGGAACCTAGTTGGGAGCCAGACTATGCTAATGTGATGTACACAAATCCAAATCCACGGCCCCAATTAAGACAGCAAAGACCACAGGGCCCTAGAGGACCATGCTTTAGGTGCCAAGGAGATCATTTCATAAAGGATTGCCCACATCCTCCGATAGCAGGACAATCACAGTACTATAACATCCAAGGATTTTGTGCCGATTGTGGCAAAGAGCACATAATCAAAGATTGTCCTAAAAATCCAGTTAATGCTCCGAATGTGACACCGATCAACGTGATAGGTATTGTGAACAACGCAGATGGATCCAACCCTACATACGTGCCTATCCAAGCTATAACAAGAGCCCAGGCGCTCTTACAGAACCAAAAGCTTAATCAGGAGAAAGTAGTCGGAAGTAGTGAAGTTGCAGAATCTAGCAGTAAAAAGACAAAATCCTGGAAAGATTCTAGAGAAAGAATAAAGAGAAAATGGAGTAAAAAGATAACTGAGTTGGAAGGAAGTTTAAAGGAATCTAGAGCCAAAATCCAAGAATTGACTTCACAGGAATTGAATCAAGAGAATCCAGCTCAGAAATCAGGATCAGTTCTAGCGGAACCCATACCAGAGAATCTAGACATGATGTTTCGTGCCTATCAGGCCAGATTAAAAGAGGGACCTCAGGTAGCTGAAATGAGCAAAAACTACCCTTGAGCTGATCTAGAAATTGAGAGAACTAAACTTTGCATGAAAATGCACCATCCCAGTTTCAAGTACCCAATACAGAAAGTCAAGACAATTTGTCTTCCATACATAGGTACTCACATGAATTTTTGAGAGAAATCCAAGAAGAGAAATGGAGAAAGGAACCAGGAACCCATCCTCCTATTCAAGAAATAGACGACTTGCAGGAACAATTTCCCCAAGACATTCCCTCTATATACGATGATGTAGAGGAAGAACAATTGAGTGAACACACAGGATTTGAATCTAATTCTTTACAAGAATTACCTCAGTTCACAGGACCTTGGGAAGCAAAGTCTATTAGTATGAGAGCACCCACGATAATAGTGAGGAATGAAGAATCAGTAATCCCTAGAAACACGGAAGTGATCAAGAATACCAAAGTACAATGTAACCTTACTCTGGAGGAGTTATTGAAGGTAAAACCAGAATTGCTACTACTCCCCGAGCTTGCTACTACTCCCTCACAAATAGAATCACAAAATAAGGTACCAGAGATACCCGTAGAAAAGATTGGAGATGTAAGCGAAGGAGAGGAAGGTAACACTTATCTTCCGATAACCCATCAGGGCTACACCACGAAAGCCATCTTAGATTCAGGAGCCGGAGTAGCCATCGCTACCACCGCTTTATGGAAACGTTGGGGTAAGCCAGCATTAAGACCCACCATGAAGCTACAAATGGCTGACGGACACATAGAAAAACCATTAGGCTTACTAGAAGGCATATCACTCACCACTTGTGGTGTAGAATTTGAGCATACCTTTGCCATTTGTGACTTTGCAAAAAACCATGCTTATGAGATGATATTGGGACGACCATTCATGCGTCAGTTGCAAATTGTACAAGATTGGGGAACTAATTCTTTGTACTTGCAACATTTAGGAGTGACTACCAAAGTCAATCTTAAAGACTATTCACATCAAGATGTACCCCCAATACAATGGAATACCATCCATAAGACACCAGTAGAGACAGAATCCGTGCACTCATTAGAATCAGATCCTTCTTGGTTGCATGAGTAAAGTAGCCAAACAAGAGGAAGAAAGGTTAGAAGCCAGGACCTTAGGTGCAGAACAACATCCACGAACCCTTCAGGATCCAACTTATGCACCTGTAGTATTTCCAGATGAAGAGTTTGAACCCCATGGTTGGGCAGAAATCCTAGCAACCATGGATGTAGCCATCAATGAAGAACAATGGACACCCCACTGTGACGAGGATGGCTATGACATTTCAGTTTTCACGATAGAGCCAATCATGTGCGATGCAATTTTAGAAGAGTGTGAACCTAACACTGATGCATTTGAGGATGCAAGCGATTTTGATTTAGAATCAATTATCATGGACCCACCCTTTGCATCAGAGGAAGAATATTTTTTCGAAGTAGAGACTGATACTCAGAGACACGAGGAAATTACGAATGAGGTGAGGTTAGCCACTCAAGTGACTACTAAGAGTGAAGGCAAGAAAAGAAAGAAGAGAGAAACCATGTCAGAAAAAGAAGAATCTTTGTTTGAGGTACCCGAGAACTTCAAGAAATATGAAATCGAAGATAGAAGAATCATGGTACGAATGCCTAATAGAAAGGCGAATGACGAACAAGTATATGATAACCGAGAGAAAACCAAGAAAATAATAGTTGCTATCGAAGGAGAAGAAGAAAAATGTACATACATAGGGCATGATTTGACGAAGGAAGAAGAAGAAGAATTAGTTGCCCTATTGCGCGAATATAGAGATGTTTTTGCTTGGAGTTACAAAGATTTGAAAGGAGTAGATCCAAATATATGTTCTCATAGAACCCCTATGACTCCAGATGCAAAACCGACAAAACAGAAACCTTACACGTACAATGATAACTACGCTGCGAAGATTAAAGAGGAGATAGATCGCTTGATAGAAGCAGGATTCATTTACGAAATTGAGCATACCGAATGGGTATCCCCAATTGTGGTAGTGCCCAAGAAGAATGGAAAATTGCGTGTGTGTATTAACCTTAAAAAAGTTAATGCCGCAACGATTAGAGACAGTTATCCTCTTCCTATCACATAACATCTATTGGAAAGAGTTGCGGGCAAGGAAGTTTACAGCTTTCTTGATGGATTTTCAGGCTATAATCAAGTAGCCATTGCTCCAGAAGATCAACACAAGACGGCATTTGCCACTGAATGGGGCATATTTGCATTTCGTGTGATGCCATTTGGCTTAACAAATGCACCCGCCACTTTCCAGCGACTCATGTGTCATGTTTTCAAGGAATTCTTACGCAAGAGCTTGGAAGTTTATGTCGATGACTTATGTGCTCATTCAAATGTAAGACAGACGCATATCCCAGAGTTAAGGCAAATATTTGACAAATGTCGAGAATATCAGGTTTGTTTGAACCCAGAAAAGTGCGTTTTCATGGTCAGACAAGGTAAAATTCTAGGACACATTGTGTCAAAAAATGGAATCTCTACGGATGAAGAAAAGGTGAAGGTAATTGCAGAATTACCTAGACCAACTAATGTGAAAGAGGTACAGGCATTTATGGGCCATTGCGGATATTATAGGAGATTCATACACATGTATGCAATCATAGCCAAGCCTTTGTACTCTCTTTTAACCAACTTTGAATGGACAGATGAATGTGAAAATTCATTCAATGAACTTAAACGACGCTTGTGCTTAGCACCTATATTGACTACCCCAGATTGGAGTAAGCCATTCCATGTACATGTGGATGCATCCAATTATGCCATAGGATGTGTGTTAGCACAACCCACGAATGAAGGTAATATAGATCTCCCCATAGCTTACGCGAGCAGACAATTGAACGCAGCAGAAAGAAACTACACCACGACGGAACGAGAAGGATTAGGGATGATCTACGCAGTAAAGAAGTTTAGGCACTACTTGTTGGCCAACAAGTTCAAGTTCTTTACAGATCATCAAGCCCTATTGTACTTAGTCAACAAACCATGTAACACAGGACGACTAATACGTTGGTTTCTATTACTCATGGAGTATGATTTTCAAGTAGTAGTCAGGAAAGGAAAGACACATCTCAGAGCTGACCACCTTTCAAGATTAACCTCAGGAGAAGCTCCTCAAGGAGTAGCGGATGATCTACCAGATGCATACTTGTTTAACCTTGAGATAGCACCAGAATGGGCTAAGCCTATAGTCCCTATTCTCACTTATGGACCCAAGAATCCTAGGATAAAGATCAAAGAAGGAGAGATTACCAAGTCTCAGAGATACCAAATAATGGCAGGAAGCATATATAAACAGGATAATCAAAAGATTCTTGCTTGTTGTGTAGATGAATCGGAACATGCGAATTGGTTGCAATTAGCACATGTAGGTGCATTAAAGCAACATCATTCAAAACATCGAACATTACAGACTCTGCATAGACTAGGAGTATATTGGCCTACGATGGAAGCAGATGTCTACAGGTTGTGTAAGGAATGCAATGTTTGTTGTGAAAGACCGCCAGTAGAGCATGCTACACTATATCATGTGTCTCTCACACCAGCCTGGAGTGAACAATTAGTGACATACTTGAGGACGAAGACATTCCCTCAAGAAATGACCTTAGCTCGACAACACAGTCTAGAGCAGGAAGCTCACGACTATTCACTTATTGGCGACAATCTATACAAAAGAGGACGAGATGGATATCTAAGACAATGTGTTCATGAGAGCGATTATCTGAGCATACTAGAGACTGCACACCAAGGTGTTGCAGGAGGTCATTTTGGACCCGATAGGATAATCAAAGCCATCCTCTTTGCAGGATTATGGTGGCCCACTCTTCACATGGATGCTCATACCTATGTCAAGAGATGTGATGTGTGCCAAAGAACTCAGTTTCCTACTCGCAGAGACGAAATGTCATTGAAACCCATGATGGGCGGACGTGCATTTTCAAAGTGGGGTATAGACTTTGTAGGACCCATTAACCCCCCTGCAAAAGGTACACATGCGGAATACATTATTGTTGCCACAGATTATCTTACGAAATGGGTAGAGGCAAAAGCCACGAAAAAGAATGATGCACACACAACTGCAAAATTCTTATTTGAAAATGTCTTTACAAGATATGGACTGCCTATAGAGTTAGTGAGCGATCGAGGCACTCACTTTCTAAACCAAGTCATTGAATATCTGTTACAGGATTTTATGGTGATTCACAAGAAATCCGCACCATATCATCCTCAGGCCAATGGTCAGGCTGAAAGCACTAATAAGATCCTTTGTAACGTACTGACGAAACTCGTGAACAACAAACGTTCAGATTGGGACAAGCAGTTACACCACGCTGTTTGGGCATATCGAGTGGCCTACAAGACCGTACTCAATGCAACTCCCTTTCAGATGGTTTTTGGTCAGAATGCTGTGCTTCCTTTGGACTTCTTGATACCGACCCTTAAGGTTGCACAAGAACATCAGTGGGCCTGCCATGAATTATCAGTGAGAATAATGGACTTGGAACGATTAGGAGAAACTAGGCTAAAGGCAGCAGTAGGAATATATGCAGCGAAGAAACGACATAAAGCATATTTTGATGCACATGTGAAAGATAAAGGCTTAAAAGAAGGAGATTTAGTTCTAGTATATACGCTAAAGCAACACGCACGTAAGTTAGAAAAGCGAGGTTATGGACCTATGATCATTAACAGACTCTCAACAAGTGGAGCAGTACAATTAGCCACTTTAGAAGGAGATATAATGCCTAATTATATTAGTGGCTGTAGAGTCAAGCTATATCAGGAACCTCTTACTGAGGATATGCTTAGACGACTCACGTTGGCAAAGAAGCGTAAGGAGGAAGAAAATAGAATACGAGCGGAAGCTCAGGCAGAAGCAATAGAACGCATTAAACGCATGAAGTTAAGAAGACAAGGACTAGGGAGAGAACATTATAACCATCTGGAAACTATACCCAGATATCCCATGGCCATGTGTCAAGTAAAGTCAACCACTCATCCTAGTATAGTGGACAGGAGACCATTCATTACAGTCAAGCTAGAGCACGGCAACCCTTGCCAAGAGCTCAGGGCTCTAATTGACTCAGGTGCTGCGACTAGTGCGATTAGATGGTCCCACTATAAGGATTCAGGAATAGAAATGCGGCCAATTGAGGCATATCTCATAGGGCTAGGAGGCATGGAAACCCCTTGCATGGGTGAGGTGGACCTTCCTATCCTCATTAAGGATGTGACCATGACAGTGAAGCTACTAGTGTGCCATGATGACGACCTGATAGAACCCCTAATCCTTGGCCAAGATTGGCTATACGATCACTCAGTGGACCTAAATCTTAGACAAGGCTCCTTACAGATTGGAACCTTAGAACAGAAGCGAGTGATACCGCTTGACTTCCCTAACGGCATTCTGATCGAGGTTTGTAACCCTAGACCCTATGAAATACATGCGACGGAAGACCGGAAGATATTTGGTCAGATCAGTCACGTTACGTCTACACCAACCCACTCGGGCTTGGCTATGGACAGTTGTCAATCAGAAGGAGGACAGGAGATCTTCCCTGGGGCTTCCTGCAAACTAGAAGGGGCAGCTACCCAACCGCTAGGGCAGTTGAACACAATCAGCGGTCAGGTGGGTTGCATCAGCGGCCAAATGAGCACAACACCCTGCGGTGCTCATCCTTCCAAACTTGCTGCGGACTGGCCTAGATTAAAGATAAAGAACGAATCACTTCCTAATGGGCAGGTCACGCAAGTGTTGGATCTCCCTTCTTTTCCAAAGCAGAGCGTCCAATGGACCTCTCAAACCCAACTTCGAAGGAGTCAACCACAACAGAGGAACCCAGACCGACGACAACACCAGACAAGGCAAGGAAAACAGCAGTATCAACATCACAGAACAAGTGACACGAAACAAATATGGGTGCCAAAAGGACAGCAACCACAGGCTATTGGCAACACTGCAAACGAGAACAGGACAAAGTTTCAACAAAAGCAGAGTCAGCATCCAAAGTCCCCTCGATCTTCTTCTACAATTACTCGACAGATTTGGATCGCCATGAAATACCTTATCCCTAGACCCACACCCATGCAGATTTGGGTACCCAAACAATGTATTATAGCCCAACCCTCTAGCCATGTAATATGTACCCCTCAGAAATCTTTTCATCCTTCAAGACCACCAAACCCGATACCGCTTTTTGTCCCTCAGCAGAAACATACCACCCACTCCAAGACTCTTAGGAAATGGATACCGAAACGTATCCAGACGTCTTTTTGTACCCCCTTATCTAACAATTCTCTCACCCCGTTTAAACTCCACCCTTGTAATAATTCACCCTCAACCAAACCTTGTATAAATTCACACACCATAACCCCACATCATGCATAATAACAACTCATCAAGAAATGTATGCATAATCTGAACCATATAGGTGTCTAGAGACCTGCATTAGTTTTGCAAAAAATCATTGCATCAATCACTTCACGACACTTGGCTACACGGGTTACACATCGGTTATGGAAAGGGATTGCGGTCTCACCTTAATGGGATCATAATTAATTTCCATACTAATGTGTTAATCTTTTGTAGCAGATCTTTTCCATTAGCTCATCAGTCATCATGCAAACCAAAGCAGGACCATCGGAAGCAAGCCCCAGCGTAGCTGCAGTGCCCCTCAATGTTTTACGAGCAGAACCCCACCCGACTGCTCCACCGCCAGAGTTCCAAGGATTTCTGGGACCCATGCCAATCGATAACCCACCTATGGGATACACAGAGAAGATACACCGTAACTCTCACTGGTTCCAAGGCCTAGCAGGACCATTAGCTGATGCTGACTTCATTTTTGAAGCAAATATGACATTTGATGACCGCACATGGGGCAAGTATCAATTCTTCTCAAGAGAATTCGAAGGCCTACAGAACACCCAGGACTTAACTCATGTTTGGGCCAGAGCCGGCTTCACGGAGTATTTCAGTGATCCTCTGCCCAAACCTGACTTTTATAGGTGTTATTATTTAATCACCACTTTGCGGGCCTCAGAGAATAAGGACATCCCAGGAACCTTTATTTTGCCTTCTTTAGTGGATGATCCACCTTACAAAAGATTTTATCTTTCGAAGGATTTAATCAGAGCTGCCATCAAGATTCATGGAACACACACTCCAACGGAGAAAGAACGGCTAGTCCCAGAGCAGATGAAGCGTGGTGACGTAACTAAGTGGGAGGATATTTCTGCTATAACACCTGATCTCTCTAAGCCATTACGGATATGCATGCAGCACTTTGCTTTCCCAGCTCAGGATCGTTTTACCATGCCCCACAAGAGAATCTGGTTTGGATTATACTTAGCATGTACTGGACCGCAAACGGTTGATCTAGCCAGCTGGATAATTGATCAGCTCTATTTGGCACAACATAGGTGGGAGCGAAAGAAGGTAATCAATGGGTGTTGCGCCCTCACCAGGATCATATATATGTGCTTGGCATATGATTTACCCATAGAGCGTGCCATGACCAGTGAGGAACTGAAAGCATTCAAAGGGACCACTAGGAAGGCTAGAAAGTCTAGCAAAGGCAGAGCCGGAAAGCGGATGAGAGGTACTATCCCATGCCTACAAGTCCCAGAATCACCCTCGCCACAACCATCTCCAGAGCAGTCACCAACAGCAGCCACTCCCACGGTACCACCAATTCGTATACGGTTATCAAGACCAGTTACGCCGGAGGGCACCACCAGTACTGTTGCACCCCAAGCAGCCACAACCACAGAACCTATCACCACAGCAGCTGAACTTCCCACCACTATTGGTGCGGAAGCTTTCTCTTTTCCCATACCCCATTTAGAACCAGGACAAGCAGAGCCACTGGACCAAACTTTTGATTTTGAGATGCCCGATGCATTCTCCAATGAGTTCCAGTTTTCAGGACAATTGTTTTCTCAAGAATTTGAAAGGCCTAGCTACCCTACCACACCCAGGGATCAGCCACAAGGACAGATCGTGTCCAGCTCCGATGACGAGAGAACAGCAACCGATGACGACGAAGGAGACGACGAAGCTAGCCAGGGAACACATGAATCCCAAGAGCATGAACAGACAGATGGCCAAGGCCAACAAACAGACACACATGGCGATACAAGTACCCATGAAGATGAAACTTACGAGGGAGCAGCTTACACACTAGCTATCAAGAAGTTGTATAGAACTATGGAAAAAGTTTGGGCACACAAAAAGCTGACAGAGGAAGAGAGTCAAACAATAATAGAACAAGAACTTGTCACAGGCAGATTCGAAGACGCATACATCAAAGGATTCAAAGAGTTAGTCAAATCAGTAGGCTCCAACGAAGCACTCAGGTACTTGCAAAGAAAGCCACTACCACAGTTTGACCCCCGCAGAGTACGACTACTTTCAAAGCCTGGCGAATACATTCGTGTACCAACCGGAGCACAGTCTTCGGAACAAGCCAGGGAGGCACGCCTCGTCCCCGAAAGTTCAGTGGCAGTAGAAACCATCTTTGTAGATTCCCCACCCCGCGCTACAACTGTACATACATCAGTAGTCACTGAAGTACCGACCACCCCAACCGCTCCTCCATCACCGCCCATTCCTCCAGCCTCCCCTATTCACCCTCCTTCCCCCAGACTAACATCTTCTATCGCCGGTGGCGTAGCAGAAATTGTCTTTACGACCACTAACCCCACAATTCCCGCACCCATTAGCCCTAGTCTACCCCCTCACACACCCACCTTTCTATCCAACCCATTCCGTCATCCATCTTTTCCATCTTTCCCCACAACTCCAAGACCCCTTTTCCCATTCCCCCCGCCGTTAACCTTCTCCCCCGTCTCACCTCCCCGACCCACTGTAACCCCTCTTTCCGCTTTCCACCAAGCTTCTCCAACCAGCCCCCCTGTAAATTACCCCTCAACCTTTGTAAATCCCGTATTTACACCAGCACGAGCACCCACGATCACACCCATATTCACGGCCACCGCACTAGATACGTCCACTGACATGGACATCTCACCACCCGCTGCACCATCACTCACTTCACTCCCGGCACAAACATTTTTAGGCACATCACAATTTTCAACAATCACTACATCATCCACCTTCCCATCCCCATTCCCCGTTCCCGTTGCATCTACACCAACTGCATCTTCATTTAGCACCCCATTAATACTATCACCCACTGTAGATAATGCATTCCGACAGATGTTCATGTGTATGACGCAAGTAAGAGATGAGTTCACATCTCTTGGTGATAATTATCAGCAGCTGCAGAGGACAACCAATGACTTACAGTCGCAGCTTAATTTATTGTCTATTGAGAATGCCTCTCTGAACACCTGCTACCAAGAATTACGCGAGGCTTATCACAAATTGGAACTAGAAAGCGAAGAAAAGACCAAGGAAGCCACTGTTGACCTGGATAACTTATTAAGAGCCCAGACAGTCTGCAATGCAACGCTAACACGAAACATGGGCTTACTACGAAGACACCTAGCAGCCGCCAAGGAAGAAAACCAGCACTTACAGGATCAGAACCGAGAAAACTTAGAAGCAGCGCTCGACCACCCAGACCAACCACTCAGTCCTAGCAGGTTCAAAGCCATTCCTTCAGACTCGATGAGGATGCTGCTAGACGATCATGTGAGATTGCTAGATGAATATGACCGCATGAACGAGGAGTTACAGAAACTCAAAGAAGATCACAAATTACTCCAGTTACGAGAACCGGCACACCAAGACATACCAGCACCTGTGGACCCCTCTCCTGACCTCCTAGAGGAACTCAACTCATTACGGGCCCAGGTATCGACCCTTGAATCAAGGATTGCAGTATATGAAGCGCCACCAAGGCCAGATTCCCCACCTGAGCTTCCAACGGAGGAAGAAACGGTCACCATCCCGATGGAGGAAACGTTTGAAGAAGCGTACGAGCCACAACCCATCCCAGGCGGACGCGTCACGGCCGAAGGTCAGATGACGTACGAACTTCCGACCCCCGCGTGGATGAAGACTATTGAGGAAATTGGAACAACGCACTCAGCTAGAGTAGAGGCACAATTACATGCCATGGCGATGATAGAAGAAAAGATATTACAGTCTCCATTCTTTGCTCATTTGGCCCCGCGACGATACATATCTGGGCACGAGCTACAGTATAAACCGTATTTCATGTTAATGGCCGAATACCAGTTAGCCATTGAGAAAGAGACAGGTAAGAAACCATCGCATGCAACTCAATTCGAGGCGGATGATTTGCCACGAGATGCACAGCAAGGAAGGATCTATCAACCAGAGTGGCGAAAAGATTTACTACAACAGTATCCAGAGATGATGAGTACATGGGTAAAGGCACCTTTGCATTTGAAGTATAACCCGTGTTGGGGACCAGTACCACGACGCCGCTCCTGGACTGCATTTGCTATTAAGGTACAAAACAATAAGCAGTGCCAAGACTGGTTGAATTACCCCTATTTTAAGCCACCCATTGAGTTACCAACTGTTGGCTACATGATGGCTACAATTCGCCACTGGCTCCCTAGATTAAAGCATATGGATGATATAGCGGCGCATATGACTGTCAAAATTTTTGACATGATGCAAATGATTTTTAAAGTCTTCCGACGCGTCAAGGCACCACATGTCAACACCCCGGGCTTTGAGCATGGCAATTTCGATCTGGTATATGATATGAGTACAACGCCATCGCTACGGGTGTGTTATGCCTGGCACTGCAGAATAAAGTACCTACCGGCGTGCTACAAGCAGACATTCGAAGAGATGTTCACAACCGGCTTCTGGGAATACCATTCAGAGGTATTCATAAACAGGCCTACACATTTATTACAATTATTTGCCTATGAACGAATGGTCTATTCCACACACTATCAGCTCCCGCCACCGGAAGAACCGCAACCAATCGACTGGGAGAAACTCGAGGAAGACCTGGCCCGAGGCATTCGTATCTCCGAGCACACCCTCGCTCAAGACCTCCTACAGAACTATATCCGGCAGACCTCACAACAAGGTTCTGTCAGGGACGACAAAAGCGAGAGGGAGGGGGGTGTTGGAAGCAGCCAGAGGCACAGACGACACGGAAGCATGTAACGACAAAGCAGGAAGCCAGTCGAATCGTTTTTCATATTCATCGCCTGATTTAGACAAATAAAAACACTACTACAGATTGATCGATTTGTGTAAGAGCATATACCATAAAAAATTATATTAATCGCATGATTTAGAGAAAACCTTGTTTTCTTTCAGTGAAGGGTGCGGGGCATAGTGGCAACACCTTGAACCTTTGGATTGAAGAGATCAGGAAGCTTTTGTATTGTCCTCTATCTCTTTTCTGGTTAATACTTGAAAGACTTATACTTCCGCTTATTTGCAAGGATTGGTCTTCCATCTTCCTTACGTGTTCTAGCATCATTTTTGTTAGATTTAGTGCATTTGCTCACTGCCACTTACATGCACAATTTATGTAGTACGTGCAAGAGAGTTTACACAGATGACACTGGCAAATTCAGTATTCTGCTTCTAGATTCTAGCGAAGATTAACGTCCTCAAAATATCCAACCTATGGCTCTGATCTACACTCTCCAGTAGTAGTGGGGATAAAGTTTTGAAAGCATCACATGCATAATTTCTGAACTATTCTAGACAATCACAATCAGTATAGATGTATTTGTTCCAACTCAGCGTAGAAGGTACACAAGCTCCCTTGTTTCTTCCAAAGATTTGTGATCTTTTCCCACCGAGTAACCTTTTTTTTTTTGCAGTAGAAGCCTAGAAAGCATGTCTTCTTTCTGAGAGTATGAGTTTAAAACCAGAAGAATTAGTTCCAATCAGTGGAAACGACACTAAAAAGAGGGCCAACAATATGGTCTACTATTTCTCTATTGACTTGATGTTTACATTTTAGCGGATCATATCCCAAATCTTGATAATTACTAGGAGGAGAGATGGCTAGAGATATGCTCGTTTGTTTAAAAGAGTTTGTTATGATCACTTTTGGATTTGGTCAAGAGAATGGCTTGATGTTATAAAGCTTCCCGAGAATCTTGACCATTTTTTGCTCGGCAAAGATTGCATTGATTTTGGGCAAATTCCGTTGGTTTGATGTCTTAAAAAATACCTTTCGCATGTAGCCATTGATTTCTCCTTCCCCACCATACCCCTCGATGCTCTCAATCCATGTCAAGTATCACGAAACAACATTCTTGTATCAGATGTGGGACTATTTTGACTACTACCCTTATGCCCAACAACCTATCACATCCCAACCATAAATGGAAAGAAATGTATCTTTTTTGTTCAGCCCTTGGATGTTCTTTCATCTAGGCCCTTGATCAACGTTCTTCCCACTCAATCTCGATCCTTAGCCCTTTATATAAGGAAAACACCATTCCTGTACATGAAAACATCTAGTGAAAGGAGGAAAAAAACCCTTTCCCTTATCATTATTCTCCCCTCCCTCCTTTCTGTGAAGGTGAAGAGTTTTAAATTAAATGGGCTACTTGCATAAGCCAAAAAGATCAAGGTGGTTTGGGCATTCAAGACATTGAAAGAATGGCCAATAAGTTGGCAGCCAAATGGTTAATTAAAACATGGAGCAATAGGGATGCCTCTTGGGTCAAATTGATTTTTAGAAACAAGAGTGCTCTTAGGCTTGTGGGCCTTCCAGGGTGGAAGCGTCTTGATCTTCTCACTCTTTTGTTCTCCCCCCCTATCCAGTGAATCCGAGAGGCTCGAGCTTAGTTTGCTCTCTGTGGAAGAGTTGGAACAAGGTGAAACTTTTTTTCAAGGTCAATGAAGATTGGGCAGCTGGTATTAGACAAAATGATTCGATTTGGTTCCCTATCAGGGCGTCAGAGGTGTTGAGCCTTAGAACCTCCAAAAAGCTAGGAAGCTTTGAAACAAAGGTTTCTGTTTGTGGAAACACCTCTCGAATCAAGAAACATGCCAATGGATTAGATTTGAGGACATTGAATCGGCGAGGAGAGTGGACTATGAAGAATGGTGCTTGTTGTAGAGAAGATTCATTGCTTGGGAGTGCTCGAGGACTTGCCTCCTTATTGGGCATGACTCCCCTCACCTTGAGGGTCTTAGATGGCACAATAATAATTTTCTTGATTAAATTCCAAGATTCAAGAAGAATGTGGAGCTTCATGTCACCCTTAATAGGAGATGGTGTTTGGATCAGTTGAGTTTTAGGTGGGATTTTAAGTTCCAATCCCTTTGACATCCCCATACTGAGAAAAAAAAAAATTCAGTTCTTATGTGGTCAATCCCCTACCAAAGAATTTGGACCAATGTAAAAGTTGAAAAAATTTGCAGAGCCTCTCCATCGTGTAAATTGTGCCTTCATGGCAATGAGAACTTGTGGCACCTCTTCTTTCCATGCCCCAAGTCAATGTCGGTCTGGCAAGCCCTCGGAAGAATCATGTTGCTATAGAGACAAATCAACTAGAAGCAAAATTTGCAATTGTAAGAAGCGCCCACCTTTTGGACATCATAGAGTGATTTTCCTCGAGAGCAATAAGACTAAAAGAAAGTGGGCCTCCCATGAGGGGCACAAAAGGGTTATCAACCTTCTTTGTTATATTTTCTAGCAAAATTTAAGCAATCCCTGCTTTGTGGGATTCGAGGGATCCCATGGGTGCTAGGCCCCTTCACTTGTACAACTATTCTTTCTATCAACTAAAGTTTGGGAGAGTAAGCTGATGCCAAAGTTCCTTTTTAAAAAAAGATAAAGAGTTTTAAACTCCCATTTTGTGCATTTTTTTTTAATCAGTGTATTTCCTTTGTTTGTTATGTTAATGAAAATTTATAACTCTCACTAACTCCTGTCTCTATTTATCATACGTATTCTACATTGTTACAACATAACCATGAAATCTAATATGATTCATCCTTTACAAACAAACAATGATGTAGAGTTCTAATTACTACTAAAGAATGAACGATTTGTGTAAGAGCATATACCATAAAAAGTATATTCATCATACGATTTTGGAGAAAGAAAAACAAAAAATCTTGTTTTCTTTTAGTCAAGGGTGTGTGGCATAGTGGCAACACCTTGAACCTTTGGATTGAAGGTCAAAAAGCTCAAACTAGTGAAGGATGCATGGGATAGTGGCAACACCTTGAACCTTTGGATTGAAGGTCAAAGAGCTCAAATCCACTAATTGGGTCCACAAGAGCCCAATGAGATCCACTAGTATGAATGTTGGCCGTCATTTTGATAATCAAATTGGCATAGTGGTCAACAAATCAGAATTTTGAAAAATGTTCATGAATAAATAATTTTGTAACACCCACCTTCAAAGAGTTTGTTGATGTTCCAAGGCACATCATTTTCCTGTAGCACCATTGATATGTCCTTCTCTGTTGATTGGTCTTGTTGTCTATTGATTTCTTCTTTCCTTTGTGAGTATTTCTTTAACCTCCATCCATTGATCTTCATCTTGTGCAGTTTCCTTTATATATCCATGAGTTGATAGCTTCCATTCCTGAACTTTGTCTTGATGAGAAAGGGTCTTTCCCATCATAGTTGGAACTTTGTATCATGCATGGTATCAAAATGATTATCATACCTTAGAACAAGAGTTCCTTCTGTTAACTCTTTATCCTTTAGTTATTTGTTAAATTCCTCCCTTCTTTTCTCTGCTTGATTGATGTAATGCTCCATTCCAAGCTCCCTTTTCATACTCAAGCGTTGTAGGTCTGTAAGCCTCTTTTGGATTACCTCTTTTTATGTTTGTGCACTTTCTTTTAGCGATACATGGAGACTTGGGATTTCCACTTCTATTAGTAACAAGGCTTCTTGTCCATACACTAAATGGAAAGGAGAGAATCTGAATGATGCCTTGAAGGATGTGTGATATGTGCATAATGCTACAGTGAGGTGTTTATCCCATTCCTTAGCATGCTTCTTTACCTCTTTACTAATGATTTTGCAAAGAATTTCATTGATATTTTCAACAAGACCATTACATTGAGGATAATAGGGTGTGAAGTATCTATGCGTTATGTTTAGTCTACTTAATAGATAATTCAAAACATCTGAGCTAAAGCTTGGTCCATGATCAGACATTATCTCTAAAGGTATGCCAAATCTACAATATATGAAATCATAATTGAATTTCTAGATATCTTGCATTGTGGACCTTTTGGTAGTCGTTGCTTATCCCATCTAGTCATGTAATCCACTACCATAATGATGTACTCTTTTCATGAGCTTTTCCTTGATAGGGGTCCAATTGCATCGATCCCCCATTTCTCGAATGGTCCATAAGAGATGATTCAAGTCCTTGGTTCATACATAAGACACTTATTCCATGTAATTTGACATTTATTGCATGTTTTACATCAATATTGAACATCTTTATGAAGCGTTCCTCATGTACAACATGCTTGAAGTACCTTCCTTATTGTTATTTCATGTAAGAAGTGTCCTCCACATGCATAATCATGACGTGATTCTAGAATGCTCTTTATTTCATTTGATGAGGAACCCTTCTAAGGATAAGTTCCTTACCTTTCTCATAGAGATGATCTTCTATGAGTTGGTACTGTATAGCCTTCTTCGCTTGTCTGTGCCTTTGTATCTTGTTTAGGTGCTTGGGTGGTTCTCGAGTCTCAAGAAAATCAATGATATATTTTAATCATTCTTGACCTACAAAACTGTTGTCTCCTAGCTTCATGGATATTATGAAATCATCAAATTTCTCATCGGGTAATGCACCAACTTCCTTATTTTGGCTCCTTGGTACATGACATATTTGAGTATTATCAATTTTTTTCAATAACACTCTTACCCTTTTCAACCATTCAAAAATTTTTTGGCTTTTGCAACACCAAACATTTTGCAATTGCTTATTGATCAACATTGAGTATCCTTTGATAATCAACCTTTTGACACCATGTTGAACACATTCATGCAAGGCCTCACATAGTGTTGCATATCCTGCTTCGCTATTTGAATGAGCATTAGGAGGATTCATACGTTTCTTGAAGATGAGTTGTTTTTCCGGTCATAGAGTAGAAACCCTTATGTTGCTTTTTCAACTTGCTTCTTATACGCACCATCAAAAAATATAGTATGTGCATCTTGAAAATCTTCTTCATGTAGGGTTATTCTGTTGTCCTTTTGATATTTTAATCTCCCACTTCTTGTAGGTGAGTATGTCTGCAAGAATGGATCTTGTTCTTTCCTCTACTACAAAATTATAGTTGTACTCTTGAAGTTCAACAACCCATTTAGCTATTCTAGATGAGATATTCATATGTGGTACCACATATGGGAATGCATGATGTGTTGTAAGAACAATTAAAGGCCTAGCAAGAAGGTAAGACCAAAACTTCCTTACTCCAAATGTAAGTGCATACATGAGTTTCTCTACATCTATGTATCTCTTCTAATTTCTTTTCATTACTTTACTTGCAAAGTAGATAGGATGCATGCGAGATATTCTTGTATCACTTTGGAGTATGCCTACTCCTATTGCTTCCTTGTCTGTGCTTCTACACACATAGAAAGTCTCTCCCATATTTGGGAGCATTAATGTTAGTAAGTGTTGAGTAGTTTTGATTTCTTCAAAACATTCACTATGGATATCATGCCATGCAAAGACACTATCTTGTGCAAGATTTTGTAACGGAGATATTATTTCGGACAGAAGGTGGATGAACCATGACATGTAGTATACCTTTTGTACAAAAGTGACAGTCTGCTTCATTGTTGTTGGAGGAGTTAAGGCTAGTAAGGATTCCACTTTGCATGGATCAACTTAAATTCCCTTTTTTGATATGAGCAAAACTACCTCTTTCTCTTCAATATGACACTTATCCAAATTCAATTGACCTCCAAGCTCATACAATCTCTTTAAGCCGTCTTTAACCTTTTGAAAATGCATAGATCTAGTACTATATATGAAAAACTCATCCATATATACCCTTATTGATGATCTAAAGAAGGGTTGAAAAACATAGTTCATAAACCTTTAGAATGTTGTAGGTGCATTGGCTAGGACAAAAGGCATTACCCAATAAGAAAATCATCCCCATGGTGTAATGAACGTGGTCTTCCTTTGGTCCTCCTCAACTATCCGAATTTGAAAGTACCCTGAGTATCTATCACATACAATGTACCTTTCATGACCCGCCACTTCATTTAGAATTTCATCTTGGAAGGGTATTGGAAAATGATCTCTCTTGGTTGCTGCACTCAATGGTTTATAGTCTACACACACCCTCCATTTACCATTCTTCTTTGGGGTAGTTACTACTAGAGATACCCTTTTTGAATTTGATACAGGGTAAACTAAACCAACATTTATGAGTCTATTTACCTCATGTAGCAGAGCCTCGTGTCGAAGTGTTTGATCCTTTTGAGCTTTTGTTCTACTAGCTTGATTTCGATATGATGTTCAATGCCAGTTACACCTTGGAACTCATTATAATCTTTAATGAACAATTTGAGGTACCTTTTGAGCATGTTGATGTATCTAGTCCTTTCCTCTGAGGTGAGACCTTTTGTTAGCATCTTTTTGGAGATCCGCATCAAGTGTGGAATCCTCAATTTTTGGTTGTTGTAGATCATCTTCTTTGCTTCCATCTTCCTTTCCTTTAAGGATTACTCCCATGCCTTCGAGTGTTGATGAATCATTTTTATTGTTGGTTCATCACTACTATAATCACTGTCATAGCATGAAATTTCTTCATCTATACTTGTTTCATACCTCTTATCATCCTTCTTTCTATCCCTCAAGTGAAAAGCCATCAATTTCTATTTTTCATTTGGTTTGAGAACAAGAAGCCTGGAACCCCACTTTTATCTGCTTTTATTGCAATTAACCATAGATGTCCAAATATGATAGGGTAGCCCTCCCCTTTAGTTGCAATTACATAAATATCCAAAGCAACTTCTATACCACATACCTTGACTCTTACACTTTCAATGATACGAACACATCTAATAATAGTATTGTCTACCATTTTGGCTTGATATGCAGATGGTCCAGTGACAACCAACCCTAACTTGTGAATTCTTTTCTCTGTCATCACATACATCTCTGCTCCACCATCCACGTATACATTTGAGATCCTTCTCCCCTTTATATATACATCTAGTATGGGTACAACATCATCACATGCATTCCCCCTTATGATATTAATATCTTTATTTTTAGATCTCCTAGTGCTTACTAGCTTAGACCACTCCCAACTTCTAGTTTTTTTTGATAAAAATTAAAAAATTTATGGCTAGTGATATTAGGATTCTATGTACAAATATCCTTAATAAGATCATAAGGTTTGATTTGCTTCCCAAGAGAAAAGTATTCCAGTATAATATTCCTTCTTGGTGTTCTCTTTCTTTTACTTGTCTCCCCTTTTGTGACTCTTCCCTTCTTTGCCTATGTATCTAGACTCGAATCTTCATCTTGAGATCTATCTCTATCTTGTTGGGATGTAAGGATCATGTGACCTTACCCCCATATTCATATATATACATCATATATAGAGTATTGCCTCAATAGAGATCATCATGTGGGTTTTGAGGCTCCCACTCATATGTGCGCATCTCTCCATTCTTCTCTCTCCCTCCATCTCCTCCTTCCTCCTCTTGTTCAGCACACCAAAGCCCTTCATTGGTATCAGAGCATATTGAAGGCTGGTGTGCAAGAAGCTTCAATGGAAGCTTAGGTCAAAAGGGGTAGAAGTGCAGGTCGGCATCTCTTGACAACTATTCATTATTTCGGTCATAACTCAAGCTAGGAAGCTCAGATTGATGTGTTTTAAAGTTCTGTGCATAGAGAGCTACAATTCATAGAGGGCACATAACCTGTTTCAGAGTTTTAGATTGCCGAAAATTCAAAAAATGCAAACTGATGTAGAAGACGAATCTACATTCACTTGGATAGCAGATCAGTGTTTTGGCTATAACTTGAGTTTTATAGCTCCGAATCAGATGATTCAACTTGTTGTGCGTAGCTTGGAAAATACAACTTTGTAGAAGATCATAGGTCCAGATTCTGAGTTTTAGGTTGCCGAAATTGCAGAATATAGAGCAGTAGTGTTGCAGGTGAAGGTCAAATTGATAGCTGATGCTTATTTTGTGTATATCTTGAGCTACGCACCTCCGATTGAGGTATTCTTTATCTCGTTACGTAGCCAAGAATCAAGTCCTGAAGTTTGCTGAAGAGCAAAAGTTCAGATCCAAAGGCTATCACCTCTGAAACAGCAAAACAGAGAGCAACATATTTTTGCTATAAGAACCCTAATTGCTCTTGGAGGTTGAATTTTCTTTGGAACTTCTTCGAGAGAGAAATTTTGGTGTGCAAGCTCCTATTTTCAGAGCTTCAAGGCATTGTACATGTATGATCACTGTGGTAGCTCCTCCGTATGAGAGTAGAGCATGATCTTGTCATGTGTTTGGCATGTAAGATGACATTGTGGTATACTCTTTTTGAGGTTTATGTCATCATGAGTTCGATCATGGATGTATAGTGGCATTGTGTTCTATATCTTTCTTATGCCACTTGGTTATGGATTTAGTTGCCGATTGCACATAGTTTTATAGAAGTTGGTTCTAGATCTTGTATGGTACTTGTATCTTTGTTTTCTTTGTAGGTACATGATCGAGATTGGAGCCTCATTTACACATTCGTTTGTCACCATTATTAGCATTTGGTCATTGATTGATATCTATTTGCCAGTGTGATTCTTGGCATATGCGGATGGTGATTCCCACATGGTTTATTTGGTTCTAGAGTCCATTTTACAGAGGAGATGCTGCTGAAATTTCGATAGCTTTTATGCTAGAAGAGAACTCTAGTGGATCTTGAAGCTTGTGTGATAGCTTTGGATCATTGTTGATCTCTATTTACTTGGACTTGGTCATAGGTTGTTTGTGACAGGTTGGACCATCTTGCAAGATTTATTCTTGAGTGGGAGGTGTATCACCATTGTATTGGCATATATTGCCATCAGTTTGTGGGCATATATATTTGCCATTATCCTTGATTGGATCAGTGACAGGTGGTGACGGATTACTCATTGTTCTTTTGTTATTGGTTATCTTGTTTGATTGCTCAGTTTATAGGGGATACTCTGTCGAAATTTTTCCAGGATTCTTTCGTATCTACTTGATCACTTTGGAGACTTGGTGAGCAGGTTTATGGTCATGGTTTTATGTGCACGTTAGATGCATGGTTATGTGATAAGTGGTTCACATGGTTACTTCTCCATCGAGACATTTGTGATGTGAGTTACACATATGGATATGCAGATGTGATCCTTTTGAGGATAGATTATTCTTTTTAGTCTCTTATTACATTGCTAGTCTCTTGGATTGCCAGCATGGTCTCTTCTCGATTTGATGGCACTGACTTTCCGAGATGGAAAGCTCAAATGTGGCATACATTGGTTCGTGCAGGGTTACATATGTATGTGCATAGAGATGCACAGAGGCCTCGTGACATGGTCAACCATGTATGGATGGATATGGACGCATTGGCCAGCTCCACTATCCAATTACAGCTTGTAGATTCTATATATGAGTCTGTTATGTATGAGGAGACGAGTAGTGCATTATGGCAGAGACTACATGATATGTATGTGAGTGCATTGACTCATATGAGACGTAGATCACATCGAACACTTTGATGTTGGCACTATGGTTGTGAGGGCCATATTCACCGATGTTGCTTCAGGCGGATGCGATGATGACATCAGAGATATGCACGTGATCCAGGTCAGGTAGTGATTTTAGGAGAGTCTATGGCAGTTGATTATACCAGTGATGGTGATATCACTTTCTCCTATGGTTCATCTCAGTATTTCTCTTGTTCATTGGATAACACACATATGGATTGGTTGCTTGATGCATTAGCCAGTTTTCATGTTACTCCACATCGTGAGTGGTTTTATCGATTCTAAGATGAGAGTCGTGGATGTGTGCAGTTGCTTGCCTGATGGTATGACATATGACATGAGGGTGCAGGAGATGTATGCCTTATGCTACCTAGTGAAGCATCATTTATACTCAGACATGTACGCTATGTGCCTTCATTCCCTATGAGCTTGATTTCAGTTAGCCAGTTACAAGAGAGCATATGTTATGCATTCCTTGGTGAGCATCATTTTTAGTTGCGGTTGGGACAACTTATGCTTGTCAGAGGTGCTAGGATTGGGCACAAGTATCCACTACATGTACTTCATGTGAGAGGCAATCTCGTCTCAGTGGGAGTTCAACCTTATGTGCGATGCGAGACTCGTCATGTCTCATTTTATCTACCTACACATATGTCTATTGACATTCATGATGCACATGTATGGCAGGATTCAGATGCTCAGATGGATGCACATGTAGAGCATGTTTTGGATGCTCATGATGCTTATGGACAGCATGATTGTTTTGATCATATCGATGCTCTTGTGGAGCACACTTCGGATGATCAGCTGGATGCTTTAGAGCATGATGTGGATGCTCATGTAGAGCACTATGATGATACTTGGTTAGAGTTTGATCATCCATTTGATCTTGGTGTTCATGTTGTGCAATTAGCTCATGTGGAGCATGATGATACACTTGGTGTGGTAGAGCAGGATAGCTCTTATGATACACAGTGTATACCAGAGCATACTAGCTCTCAGGATGCACAACTAGACACATCCTTGGTTGATAGGATGACTGATTTAGTTGTTGATGAGTCAGTGATCATGCAGTCATTCTTGGATTCGCTCATGCCAGATGTTGACACATATATGTCAGGACATGGTCTTGATGATGGTGCTTTTGATGCCTTGGATATAGGCATGGCTGGCATACTTAGGTCAGCCAAGATAGCACATGTTTCGTCAGCTTTCAGGAGCCTGATGTATGAGTTGTTATGCTCGAGACCAGATATTGCAGTTGCTATTGGAGCATTTGCACTTGGAGTTGTCAGTCGTTCGATGATTGGCATAGGCATAGAGCGAGTGGGGGCTTTGCAAGAACTTCATCAGTTCTTGCATCAGTCATATGTGAGCTCGACTCTTGCTGATATGATTCTAGAGCAGTTTGAGGTGCATGGATACACCTTGTTCGACGCAGTTGGTGTAGGATGATCCGTATGGGTTGAGATCCAGACTCTTCGTGTATAGTATTGTATAGTCCTACATCATTCTTTGTATATGTTACCACTTATGGTCACATTGACCCTTAAGTGGGAGATTGTTGGGGATGTAAGGGTCATGTGACCTTACCCCCATATTCATATATATAATCATATATAGAGTATTGCCTCAATAGAGATTATTATATGGGTCTTGAGGCTCCCATGCATATGTGTGAGTCTCTCCGTTCTTCTCTCTCCCTCCGTCTCCTCCTTCCTCCTCTTGTTTTGCACACCAAAGCCCTTCATATCTTGCACCCTTGTCCTCTTGATTGGCATAGTGTTCATGCTCTCTTGTTCCTCGATCATTTATGAAATGTTTATCAGCCTTTCTTCTCCTTGTGTTGGTGGAATGCGTGGTAGGTTTACTAGTTGATGTTGTTCTTGTTTTCCTCCCTATGCATATTGTGGTGGTCTCCTAATAGGATATATATCACTTGAATTCCTACAAGGATGAAGAAAATTGTACATAACATTGACCTCGTTTGTTGTAGTAGTAGCATATGAACTTTTGTGCTTGTCATCGTTGTCCCCTATTTTGTTCCCTTTGTGGCCTATATTGTTGAATCCATACTAGGTTCAATGTCAATTTCTCTAATTGTTGTATCAGCCTCTATAGTAGGTCTTGTTGCAAGTCTTTCGCTCTCTTAACAAAGGCATTTTGTATACTTTCTTGTGTTGGAACATCTTTCACTTTCTCTTAAGCTTATCTCCCAATTATTCCACAAATTCTAAAACTTTGCTTCATAATTTGTAAAATCATCAAGAGAAACTTGCCTTAATGAGAGAAGTTGTTGCCATGGTCCTTCTTGAGTATTCTTCTTTCGTATTGTTACAAGAAGGTTGTTTGTAAAATTGCCCAACTATGTGTTTCTTCTTGAGATAAGCTTTGAAACCATATCCTTGCTTCTTCCTTGAGAACTAATGGAAATGCTCTTAGATTTATATCCTCTTGGTCTCTTCGTTATATGAGATATGCCATCTCTAGGCTATCTAGGAACTCCATGGCATCCTCACTTGGCTTCCTATGAAACTAAGGGAAAATCTTCCTTTGAAGTGATAGCTTCCTCAAAATAAAATGAAGACCCAAACATCAAAGATGATTGTGTAGTATGAGAAAATAAGAATAAATGGCTCTTATGAAGCAAGGATTTATATTAGCTGCTCTAATCCAAAGTACCGAGCAATGCATTGTTGAAAGTGGATTTTTTTGATTATAGGAAATATTGATGTGGATGAAAGGCCTTGGATGATATGGTTGATTAGGGGAAATTGAAAGATTTGTCTGAATGTGGTTTCTCTTTTGGGCATTCATAGAGATTTTCCTCAGTGGGGGATACCAAGTTATGAGAGGGGCACTAAAGAAATGGTCTCTTGTTGGAGTTCAAGGTCTGTGGAAGCACGTGAATAAAAGGAAGAAGAAGAAGCTTGGAGCACAATACACAATAATGAATGTATTACCACTAGAATGTACAAAGATATGTAACCCGTTAGGGCAGTAGGCGTATATATAAGTCGGGGGGAAAAAACCTCCTAAAGAGGGAAAAAGTGCTCCAGTAGTCCTAGACTATTCACACACATCACTACATAAATATATCAACATCTCTAACACTCCTTTAGTACTCATGCTCATAAGCAAAGATGGATATGATGGAAAGGGAGGGTTCTTAGCTCCTTAAACATTCAGTTCACACATAAACACACAACACAAAGGGAACTCTTAGGGTACTGGTGATCTTCACTACCCTCTTAGCACCCACACAAAATGAAAGGTGCTCTTAGGAGATGGGTGATCCACATTGTCCTCTTAGCATTCACACAAGTCACACATACACATGTACATTCACTATTACGCCAAATGCTCGTTGGACATGGCTGATCCACACTATCTCTTAGAATTTGACAACAAATATTCAAATACATAAACACAAGGAGCAAGATAACCTCAATTCCCAATGGATATAAGGTGAAGGTAAATGATGAGGGTTTGGAAATAAGGGGAATGTAGAGAATCAGTTATAAGAAATAGAAGGGATGAGAGAGAGAAGGGATGAGAGAGAGAGAGGAAGGAAGATATAGATGGATTCGAAGGGAAATAAAGCTTATATTATGAGACCTAGATACAAATGATATATGATACATAAAAGAAAAGAGTGTATACCTCTCTTGTAGCCAAGATCTCCACTTCCAAAGGTAGCATTATAATTACTGCAGCGCTGATAGCATGTACCTACACACAACTTGCTCGCTTTTAGGGCACGAAAGGAGGTCCTTTTATAGACCTTTTATTTTTGATCATTCTAAGGTGTGCAACTCATCCTGTATAATCATATCTCTGATATTTTCATAAAAATTCATAAAAATACCATACATAGCACCTCCATTTATGGGTGGCCTTGATATCTTAGTTTGGGCACTTGGATTATTATATCCTTGATTTTGGGCTCAAAAGTCAATCACATGTGTCTCATTTGTCAAGAATCTTTTGTATAGGACTGAATAGTCTATGGTAGGGCTTGAGTCTTTGAAAAGTTGTTTTGAATCTTTCAAAAGGGAGACTGGGTCAAACTTAAATATTTGAATTTACAAAAACTACTTGTCCCACTCCATATTTATCTTAGGATTTGATTCTACCATTCAATGCAGGTAAATCTAGCTACTTTACTAGGGTGGGATCCACCTTATTCTTGGCTTTTTATTTCCTTCAAATACATATATTTATGGTTTTTATGAAGAATTGAAAAATAAAATTATTATAGGGATACATATCAATACATAAATGTATTATTAAGGAGGGGTTTCAAAAAAGATTCCTCACTATCATATACTTCAACACATTCGGTCATGTTCTACATCAAGACAAGCATGGGAAACTCTCGCTTCTTTTTGCCATGTGTAATGGAGTACATGTGGCATACTTGAGGATGTATGTATTGTTGAAAATGAGTATGTGGATGTGTATGTGACATGCATCAAGGAATTGAAATAGCAATTGGAAAACATAACTGAGATTATTCCGGATACATCACTCATCTCTAGATTATTGAAAGGATTACAATAATGTTTTCAAAGCTTTGCCACTATGGGTTTTCTGGTTGCAAAAGGGAATCCAAATATGTATGCATTTTGATGAGCTTTTGGCTCTTCTTTTGCAAGAAGACAAATCTAGAGTGAATATGAGTCGTTTGATTGAGGGAGTGCAAGCACTTTCTATCTCACAAAAAGGGAAAAGCAAGTATGGGTCAGATTTGGGTTCATCAAAATTAGAGCCTCAATCTTCATTATTGGACTAAGTGTGTGGCACTATGTTGCCACCGCTCGATTGTTGCGAACATTTGTTTTATGTAGGGTACAAGTTTCAAATTATGTAAATACCTTTGGGAAGTCTTCAAATACTTCAAGAAGGCTCATATTATTCATAAAATTTAGCAAAAATACCACGTGAGTTCTAGAACATGGTGAGTCAAATTAGTGAGTCACAAGGGAGCTTCAGTGGTGTCCTAGTGGAAGGTCGATGTGGCTAGTTCTCAAAGTCCATCAATACTTTGCTTATTTGAGCACTTGAGTCATGTAATACCTCCATCCAAGTGTCTACCACGAATTTAGATGTATTAGGAAGGTTTTAGATTAGTTTCCCATGCTATAAAAAGAGGAGAAAAGTCGTGATCTTGTGGGATGTCCAAGAGAGTATCTCTATGCTACTCTAGTTTTTGTATGCAGAGCTTGCAGAGCTTGTATCTCCCTCATTATATATCCAAATTACATGTTTGATAGCTCATTTGAAAGCTCTTCTTGTCTACTTTCATAGTACCAATTTTCATAATCATTGGATTTGTGAGCTGAGAGCAACACTCTCTGCAAGTAGTGTGTGTTCTCTGTTTTTTATCCCTGCTGAAGGTCTCCATTAAACATCCAACTTGCAGAGGTCATATCTCCTTGTGTATGTATCCAAATCATGTGTTCTTTGGCTTGTTAGAAAGCTCTCCAAGTCTATTTGTATTCTGGAAATTTTCAGATTCATTGGAGTTGTGAGTTAAGAGCAGTAGTCTCTGCAAGTGATGTATGTCCTCAGGTTCATCTCTGTTTCAAGGTCTCCATTAAAGCTGCATATTGCAGAGGTCATAGCTCATTGAGTATTTATCCAAATTGAGTGTTCTTTGGCTCATTGGAAAGCTCTTGGTCTCTAGTATATGTGGTTAAAACAGTTTTAAAAACTTTTGAGTGAGTAGAGAGTAGTAAGCTCTGCAAGCATGACTGGTTTTCTATGATGAAGTTTGTGAGAAGGTCAACTTGTTCCTAGGGGGTTCCACCTACTTCCTGCTATACTTTGGAGGTCAATAAACTCCAACATTGGTATCAGAGCAAGTACTTGGAGGCTTGGAGAAGGTTATCATACCTTGACGAAGAATTTGAAGCTATCAAAGAAGCAGTTCATCATCAACACTACACAAAGGTAGAAGAAGATTGCAAGGAGGCATCTGAAGCAACATCCAAGCAAAGAAAGGTGCACATACCTCATTTACAAGGTAAATATTATATTTCTTCTCATCACACACATTGGAAAGGAGGCTTAAAGGAGGAAGCTTAGCATTTGTATTATGGGAGACCAACATGCACAAATAGAGAAGCTTGATAAGACCAATTATCAGGCATGGAAGTTTAGAATCACAGCATACTTGCAAGGTAGAGGCTTGTATGGTTTGATTGACGGCACAGATATCAAACCCACATTACCAGAGGACCCAAATCAGCAACAATTGAGGGAGTTTAGACTTTGGAATGAGAGAGACAAAAGGGTTATATTCATTTTATCACAAAATATTCAAGATTCAATGGTAGGACACATACAAGATCTAGACACAAGTAGAGATATTTGGCTTGCATTGGAAAGGTTGTATGCTACAGGTACAAGAGCAAGGAAGATTCAACTCAAAAATGAGTTCAATAACATAAAGAAAGATACAAGGACATCGGTCAATGATTACATATTGAAAGTTAAAGAGATTGCAGATCAACTAGGATCAATTCAAGCTCATGTGGAGGACGACGACTTGGTTGCACATACTCTCAACGGACTCAAAGATGATGAGAGATGGAAACCCTTCATTACTTCAGTTTATGTCAGAGGAGAATTACCAGATTTTGATCAACTTATTGCCCTCATGGTCACGGAGGAGATGAATCTAAATGGTTCTACTTCAAATCAAAAAGGATCTCAAGGACAAGCTCTTTATGTAGGATCATCAAGAGGTGGAAACAGAGGTGGAAGAGGTTCAAATAGAGGTCGAGGAAGAAGGATCGATGATCAAAGGACTTCAAGTGGCTTCTTCAACACAAGAGGAAGAGGAAAATCAAGCGCTAGAGGTACGAGAGGCTACTACAACTACAACCAAAGACAAAGGAGTGAAGATAATAAGAACAATTGCTATATATGTGGAAGGTATGGACACTATGCCAAAGATTGTTATCAAAATGAAAATAATCAAGGTGGTAATCGAAGAGGAGGCTATTCAAGAAGAGGTAAACAACAAGGAAATTATGCAGTTGAAGGTAAAAGTGATGATTATGATTCTCTTCTTATGATGAATGTAGAAACTAAGATGAATTCCAATAGTGATGTATGGTATGTAGATAGTGGTTGTTCTAATCACATGTCTCATGATGCTTCATGGTTTTCTAATATGCATAATCCGTCATGTAAAGGTCATGTTGAAACAGGAGATGATACAACACATAAGATTATGCAGGTTGGAGATGTTGTTATGCAGGATAAGAGCAAGAAAAATTGCTTGAAGGATGTACTTTATGTGCCAACGATCACTAAGAATTTGATGTCGGTTGGTCAAATGGTAGAAAAAGGTCTACAAGTGAGATTTAATCATGCAGGTTGCTTCATTGAGGATCCAAAGCAAAGGAGGTTAATTGCTAGAGGTCAAAAACAAGGTAGATTGTTTACATTCAAGGTAAACCCAAATCATACAAACTATTTCTCTTATGGTATGCATCGAATAGCAGAGCTTGATCTATGGCACAAAAGGATTGGACACATGAATGTACACAGGTTAAAGGAGCTATCAAAGAAGAGGATTGTTGAAGGATTACCTGATCTTACTAAGCAACATATGGTGCATCTTTGTGAAGCATGTCAAATGGGTAAGCAGAGTAGACAACCTTTCAAGCATTCAAGTTACGTAAGTGATGGTTTGCTAGATCTCATACACACAGATGTGTGGGGACCTACTAAAGAGGCATCCTTGATTGGTAATAAGTACTATGTATCATTCATTGATGATCATAGTAGAATGACATTTGTGTATTTCATTAAACATAAGAGTGAGGTCTTTGATTGTTTCAAGAAGTTCAAATCATATGTCGAAAAGCAAACAGGAAGGTATATTAAGAAGCTAAGGTCTGATGGAGGGGGAGAGTATTTCTCTCAAGCTTTTACTGATTTTTTGTATGATGAAGGTATCAAAAGAGAAGTTACATGCACGTATACTCCACAACAAAATGGAGTCGCAGAAAGAAGAAACAGAATCATAGCAGAAGCATCTAGAAGTATGCTTAATGATATGTGTTTGCCTAATTATTTTTGGGCTGAAGCTGTTAGCACAAGTGTTTACATTATGAATAGAGTTCCGACTGCTGGAGTTCATCATTTGACACCATATGAGGTATGGCATGGAAGGAAACCAAGTGTAAGTCATTTGAAAGTATTTGGTTGTGTATGTTATGTACATGTACCTAGTGAGGTGAGATCTAAACTTGATGCAAAATCAGAAAAATGTATATTTATTGGTTATGCAGATACTCAAAGAGGATATAGATGCTATAATCCTCATACCAATAAGGTTGTTGTGTCAAGAGATGTAAACTTTGATGAATCACTTTCATGGTATGCAGATAAGAATTGTTTGCAGGACATGGATGAAAATGAAGAAGGTGTGGTTGAAGGAGATGAATGCATAGTTCAGCCATCAGGAAGTTTAAATGATGAAAGGAGTGGTCTAGATGAAGAAAGAGGATCACCTTTCAATGGAAGATTAAGGCAAGAGTCACCTCCAAGTGTTAAAAGTAAAGGTAAACTCAAACTTGTTGAAGTTAATGATGAAGGAGAGGAAATTAGTGATGTATGTGAGTATGGAGAATCATCAAAGGTTCCTAATAAGAAAGGAAGAGCATCTACATTGGAGGTAAGAAGAACTTCAAGAGTAAGTAAGCAACCTCAAAGGTATACTTATGAATCTTTCATGAATACTCATTATGCTTTTATGACAAAAGTTGAGCAGGAAAATGAACCCACATGTTATGATGAGGCCAAAGGAGATGAAAAGTGGGAGAAAGCAATGAGAGAAGAAATGGAAGCACTTCAGGATAACAAGACTTGGAATTTAGTTCCAAGTACACCAAAGCAAAAGGTAATTGGTTGCAAGTGGGTTTTTAAGATTAAAAGAAATAGTGATGGTAGTGTGTCTAGATATAAGGCTAGACTTGTAGCAAAAGGATATAATCAAACTCAAGGTGTGGACTATGAGGAAACATTTAGTCCAGTAGCAAATATGGCAACGGTGAGAACTTTGTTGGCTTTAGCTGCAAGTAAAAGGTGGAATATATATCAACTCGATATAAAGAATGCCTTTCTTAATGGTGAGTTAAATGAAGAAGTGTATATGTCACAACCAGATGGTTATGTGAATGCAAAATATCCTAATCATGTATGCAGGTTAAAGAAGGCATTGTATGGTCTTAAGCAGGCACCAAGGGCATGGAATGCAAGGTTGGTAAAGTATCTTATGCTGCAAGGATACACAGCCAGTCATGCTGATCCTTCACTTTATGTAAAACATGTAGATGGCATGTGTGTCTATGTATGCATTTATGTGGATGACTTGTTGATTACAGGGAATAATGCAAAAGCAATTGATGAGATAAAAGGTAATTTGGGAAAGGAATTTAAAATTTCAGATCTTGGTTTGCTCAGATACTTTCTTGGGATTGAAATTGTGTATAGCGATGAAGGTATGTGGTTGATACAAAGAAAGTATATATGTGATATGCTGAAAAGGTTTGGTATGCAGGAATGTAAATTTGTTTCTACTCCAATGGAATGTAATGTAAAGCTGAGTGCAAAGGAAGGTGATGAGTTGCATGATATGAATGTATATAGATCCATGGTAGGATCTTTGATTTATGCAACAAAAACTAGACCTGATATATGTTATGCAGTGGGAGTATTGTCACAGTTTATGCATGAACCTAGAGTACCTCATATGCATGCAGCGAAAAGAGTGCTTAGGTATTTGAAAGGTACCATGAACGAAGGATTATTTTATAGTCATGATGTTGATCTAACTCTTAAAGTCTTTAGTGATGCAGATTGGGCTGGAAGCAAAGATGACAGAAGATCCACAAGTGGATATGTGGTAATAGCAGGAAACAAGACATTAACATGGAGTTCAAAGAAACAGCCTACAGTTGCTTTATCTTCTACAGAGGCTGAGTATAGAGGTTTAGCATTGGCTACTACTGAGGTTATGTGGTTTAAAAAGTTGTTTCATGACTTGAATGTGCAGGTTGATGTACCACTGATATATGGGGATAACTTGAGCAGCATTCATATGACCTCAAATCCTATTTTTCATGCTAGAACAAAGCATATAGAGGTTCACTATCATTATGTTCGAGAGAAGGCCATGAACAATGAAGTGCAGGTTTCTTTTGTTGGAACAAAGGATCAAGTTGCAGATATCTTCACCAAATCCTTGGATGGACCAAAGCTTCAAAGGTTCAACTATATTCTTGGCATGAAGGAAATACCCTTTGAAACTTGAGGGGGAGAAAGTTGCGAACATTTGTTTTATGTAGCGTACAAGTTTCAAATTATGTAAATACCTTTGGGAAGTCTTCAAATACTTCAAGAAGGCTCATATTATTCATAAAATTTAGCAAAAATACCACGTGAGTTCTAGAACATGGTGAGTCAAATTAGTGAGTCACAAGGGAGCTTCAGTGGTGTCCTAGTGGAAGGTCGATGTGGCTAGTTCTCAAAGTCCATCAATACTTTGCTTATTTGAGCACTTGAGTCATGTAATACCTCCATCCAAGTGTCTACCACGAATTTAGATGTATTAGGAAGGTTTTAGATTAGTTTCCCATGCTATAAAAAGAGGAGAAAAGTCGTGATCTTGTGGGATGTCCAAGAGAGTATCTCTATGCTACTCTAGTTTTTGTATGCAGAGCTTGCAGAGCTTGTATCTCCCTCATTATATATCCAAATTACATGTTTGATAGCTCATTTGAAAGCTCTTCGTGTCTACTTTCATAGTACCAATTTTCATAATCATTGGATTTGTGAGCTGAGAGCAACACTCTCTGCAAGTAGTGTGTGTTCTCTGTTTTTTATCCCTACTGAAGGTCTCCATTAAACATCCAACTTGCAGAGGCCATATCTCCTTGTGTATGTATCCAAATCATGTGTTCTTTGGCTTGTTAGAAAGCTCTCCAAGTCTATTTGTATTCTGGAAATTTTCAGATTCATTGGAGTTGTGAGTTAAGAGCAGTAGTCTCTGCAAGTGATGTATGTCCTCAGGTTCATCTCTGTTTCAAGGTCTCCATTAAAGCTGCATATTGCAAAGGTCATAGCTCATTGAGTATTTATCCAAATTGAGTGTTCTTTGGCTCATTGGAAAGCTCTTGGTCTCTAGTATATGTGGTTAAAACAGTTTTAAAAACTTTTGAGTGAGTAGAGAGTAGTAAGCTCTGCAAGCATGACTGGTTTTCTATGATGAAGTTTGTGAGAAGGTCAACTTGTTCCTAGGGGGTTCCACCTACTTCCTGCTATACTTTGGAGGTCAATAAACTCCAACATCGATCTGAATCTTGCCTATGGTTGGGCTCACATAGAGTGGTCGCACACTCTATGCTACCGCATGGATAAGTTTCATTAGCTGTTAAAAAAGAATGAATGTTTTAGGTCCACCATGTTTTGAGATGAGCTACCTCCTTGGAACAAAAGTGTGCTAGCCTGATAAGCTACTCTGATTATTCGTGTGAATTCTTCGACCAATAAGCATAGTGCTTGTTGTGTGCATGCAGCTGTCATGTGCAAATGCAAAAATGAATTCCTCAAAATTTAGACAAAATTTTCAAGTTATCACAATACTTTTCATTATGTCCATCCCTATGCCTATGTGTGTTGCTTTGCCCATTATTAAATTATTAAATTATTATTTCAAAATCATTAGATCTTAAAGTTGCAAGGTCTAAGGTTCAAACCCAAAGTATAACTTGATGTATAATTTGTAAGAAAAAGAAAAATGGTTGAGTAATGAGTGGTAGACAAGTGGTGTAACCGTAGCACCATGTAGGAGTTACCATAACATATATATAGGATCAAGGTTAGAGAGAAAGAGAAATATTGCTACTCATGGGAATAACACAAGAGATGTGGTTATAATGGGAAGTGGGCTCAAGATGAGTAGAAGACGGACTCAACTCAATTCAACTCAAACTCATAACTCTAATAAAATGGAACTCAAACACTACACAATATATAGATAGTTCTATCCACCCATGCACTCCCTATATGGAGCTTAGATGGTGATCTAGATAGAAGCTAGGTGAAGACCTATAGGCCAACACAATGGGTACTAAGATGGATACCCTAATGGTTCCAAACACCACAAACGATGACCCTACATGGGGATTGGACCATCCTTATAAGGTCCTCAAAGCCTTAGTTGGCCTACCCATGTTCTAGGGTCGTGGTAGCTTGACTCATGCCGAAAATAATCTTTACAATAGATCTATGGGGTAAATCCAATGGTGGAAAGGTAGGATCAACAACCATTTGTTTGTAGCCCTTGATCTTGCTTAACTGACACTTAGGATCAAGTCTGGATCCAATGGCCCACATCAAATAGACCCTTCACAAAGTTAAGAAAGCTATTTTTGTTTCTAGCCCTTGATTTAGGTTGATCCTCACATAAGATGAATCCCAAATCCAATGGCCTAGAAGTAACCTTCCTAACTATCCATCTACAGTCTACTTTAGACCTCATCTGACCTAGTCAGGAATCTACCAATGTCCAACACTCTCATATGGTTTCTCCTCATAATGGGGGCCTTACAAAATAGAGTGTCATGGAACAATGGTGGTGCTACATAAGGGTGAGGCATTGGGCACATATAATGCCCCCCTCAATGTCCACCCAAAGGTGAACTACCTTCTTGGCATGATTCCAAGTCTTCCATGAGGGTGGAGCATTGACCATGTCTAACACCCCCCCTCAATGCCCACCCAAAGGTGAACTATGTTCTTGGCCTAATTCTAAGTCTTTGAAGATGTATCTGAACTAGATCCTTTGTAAGCACTTAGCTGGGGGTACCTACTCCATTCTTCTTGATTGGATAGCATGCTATTCCCAACATCCTTCCCACGTGTACTTGCTTGCCAACTCTTGAACGTCCTTCATGAGATCTATTCCCAAGCCTTCTCAAAAGTCTGATTGCAAAAACGATATCTTGTATGATACTCCATAAGTAGATAAGGCTACAAAAGATCTTCATATAGCTCCCAATGTCTATCTGCTTTGTGGCTTGTTTCATCTAATAAAATGCCTTCTTCAATTCACATAATGTGCTCTTTGAATGTGGAGCCCCAAACCCTAGTGGCTGAGGCATATGTACCTCCTCCTTGAGGTCAACATCAAAAGTTCTGATTTGGCATCTAACACATAAACTTGTCACTTCGTATGAGCTATTAGCACTAGTATGATGCAAATAGTGGTCATTCTAGGAAAAGATTCTTGAAAACCAAAACCCTTCACCAGTGAAAGTCCTTGTGCTACCAATGTGTCTTGATAGAATTTCAAGATTCCTTCTATCAAGTCCTTCACTTGCCAGACCCACTTGGTGCTAGTGACCTCCCATGCTTCATTCTTCTTTGAGCTGTCATAATTGGCTTACATAACCTCTTTCCATGCCAAATCTACAAGTGCTTCATCTTCAATTAGTGGTTTCATTACTTACTTCATAATCACAACCATCATGGTTGTATTGACTATGCAAGGAGAAGCCCACTTGTGCTCCTCTATTCCCTGTGATCTCCTTGGTCCTTCTACCTTCTCGTCAATAGTTCTAGGCATAGGATTAATCAGACCATAGACCTTCTTCTTCACCCATTGCAATGACAACCAATCTGTTTCAGTGATTTTAGGTTAGTAAACTCTCTTCTCACCATCAGATGATGCTTCCTCCTAGTCATATGTAGGGATGACTCTTGGGCTAGGTACATAGTGAATTACTCCTTTGCTTGATGATGAAGTGGAACCTCCTTCATTCTCCTCCACTGCATGTGGCTACTCCATAGGCACCATATCATGACTCCCTTTGATCTTCTTTGCCTCATGGTCATATAATATGAAAGCCATTTGCTTTTCAAATGGCCTAAAAAGATGCAACTCTTTCTTCTTGGTTCAAACTTGCTCCTCCTTTGACTGGGGACAAGAGCATAGCGTACACTCTAAAAAATTCTAAAGTGTGAGATTGATGGATTCTTACCAATGTAAGATTCATGATGAGTATTTTTTATTTGATTAGGGAATCCCTTGTTTCCCCTCATGCACATTGCTATCTCAATGATGGTGTGACTCTTGCATTCCATAATGTCATCATGTTGTGATGTGTGAGGTGTCATTGATTGACACTTTATCCCTTTGCACTTGCAAAAGCTTTCCAACTCCTCTAAGTTCAGCTCACCACCAACTCCTATTCCAAGCTTCTTCACACTTTTCCCTAGTTCATTTTTAACAAGTTCTGGTTCTGCTTTAATCTTAACAAAATCTTGAACCTTATCAAGAAGAAAGTACATCCACACCTTTCTACTATAGTCATTGATGATCACAATGTAGGAAGATCCTCCCAAGGCTTGTATAGACATCTTACCACACAAGTTATCATATAATAGCACTAGAGAAGACTTTGACCTACTGTTGCTTTCTTGTGGAAATGTCTCTCGTTGTTGCTTGCCCATCATACAAGCTCTACAAGGTTCCTTCATTCCATTCATTGTAAGTAAGTGATGAAAAACAATACCTTGCTTTTGCATCTCCTTCAATATTGTCCTTGTCACCATTATGGGTTCTTGCTGAGGCTACATATAACTAGATTGAATTATATCATTGGTCATGTGATGAGATGCACCACTGTCTAATGCCCATGAGTCCACAATTGATTTATCTTGTGTTGAGCATACCACCTTTGCTTTGGCTTCATGTATTGTCTCCTCCCTCACTTCATATATCCTCGTGACATGACAATCTTTAGTTGCATGTCCATTCCTTTTGCAATGGAAGCATTGTCCTTTAAACTTCTTCTTACCACTACTCCCTTTTTCACTCTCACCTTTGTTTGAGGAACCACCTTCACCTAAAGCATTGGTGGAGAACGTAACATCTCCATTGCTACTTCTTGCTTGTGCTTTAAGCCAAAAATCCTCTTCCATTGGTATTGAATAAAACTCTTCAAATATCAAAGCTTGAGGTCTCTTCTGAGTGTTCAGAGTAGTTACCCTTCCATCATACTTTGGTGGAGAATTTTTGAGACACCTTTGAGCTAGCCATTTGCTAGTCTTCTCCATCCCTTCACAAGCCATTTCATCATATGGCTTCTTGATCTGAGTAGTGGATTCCTTAACCTTCTCTCCTTCTACAAACTTCTTTCCCTCCCATTGATTTTCTAAATTTTGAATGCATGTTTGGTTTCTTACCTCATAATGAATCCTCAATATACTCCATACCTCACTTGCCTTACTGTATGCTGAATAAGAGGTAGAATAGAGTCCACACAATTGTTTGTTATTAATATAGTGCATTTGCATTCCTTATCTTCCAAGATTGTAGAAGCTTTGGATCTAGGAGAATCACCATACTCAGATCCAATGGGTCAGAGGTAGGTTGTGGCTCTTGCTCACTTCCCATCACCATCTCCAAAAGATCATAAGAATCAAGGATAATTGTGATCTTGAACTTCCAAAGAAAATAATTTGTACCATCTAACTTGCCTTCATTGAAGGTTGGTGGATGAACCCATAGTGTTTGCATTTCGAAATCCATCGCACCAACTCCATTTCCACTTCCACTTCTAGGTGCTAACACCTCCATAGTGTTGAAGCCTTTGTGTCCCATGAACTTGAAGCCTTAAGGCCTTTGCCTCCAAAGAACTCTAGCATTGAAGCCTTAAGCTCTTGAGAACTCTAAAGTTGAAGCCTTTGCCTCCCACAAGTTATAGCATTGAAGCCTTTGCCTTCCACGAACTCCAATGTTGAAGCCTTTACCTACCACAAACTTTGGAGTTGAAGCATTTACATCTCACAAGCTTGAATGTTGAAGCTTTCCTTCCACAAATGCTTGAGTTGATTCCTTGGATCCCACAATCTCTAGAATCTTCTATACATTTTGGAGCTCTCATACCATGCAAGAAAAAGAAAAATGATTGAATAATAAGTGGTGGGCTAGTGGCATAACTCTAATACCATGCAAGAGTTTATATAGGATCAAGGTTAGAGAGAAAGAGAGATATTGGTACTCGTGGGAATAACACAAGAGATGTGATTATAATGGAAAGTGGACTCAAGATGAGTAGAAGATGGAATCAACTCAATTCAACCCAAAGATATAGCTCTAATACAATGGAACTCAAACACTACACAATATATAGATGGTTTTGTCCGCCCATGCACTCCCTATATGGACCTTAGATGGTGATCTACATAGAAGCTAGGTGAAGGGCTATAAGTCAACACAATGGATACTAAGATGGACACCCTAATGGTTCCAAACACCACAAACGATGATCCTACGTGGGGATGGGACCATCCTTATAAGGTCCCTTGGCTAGAGATATCAATGCCTCTAGCCAAGGGGAGGGCTATGAGGGAATATTTTTTGAAAACCATCCTTAATAATACCTTATGTATATATATATATACCCATATAATTTTTTCATTTTTAAAACCTTCATGAGCCATAAATATATGTATTTGAAGGAAATAAAAAGCCAAGAATAAGGTGGACCCCCCTAATAAAGTAGGTAGCCTTATGTGCACTAAATGGTAGAATCAGATCCTAAGATATATGGAGTGGGATAAGTAGTTTTTGTCAATTGAAATATTTCAGCTTGACCCACTCTGCTTTTTGAAAGAGTCCAAATAACGTTTCAAAGACTCAAGCCCCACCATAGACTTTTTAGTCCTACACAAAAGATTCTTGACAAATGGAACACGTGATTGAATTTTGGGCCCAAAATCAAGGATATAATAATCCAAATTTGCAAAGTCAGATATAATGAACATTCTCACAAAATGAAGGTGCTATTTATGTTATTTTTATGAAAATATCAAAGATATGACCATATGGGATGAGTTGCACATCTTAGAATGACCAAAAATCTTATAGGATTTTTTCAACATTGTATTTTCTATTACACAAGTATCACATATAAGATTCTCCCAAAGAATATCATCTCCAAATATCTTCCCAAAAGGCCTATAAAAGGACCCCCTTGGGTGCCCTCAAAGAGAGCAAGTTGTGTGTAGGTACATGCTATGAACATTGTGGTGATCATAGTGCTACCTTTAGAAGTGGAGCCTTGGCTACAAGAGAGGTACCAAACTATCTTCTTTTATGTATCCCATATCCTTTGTATCCACATCTTATAATTAAAGCTTTATTTTTCTTTGAATCCATCTATCTCTTCCTTTCTCTCTCTCTTTCATCCCTTATATTTATTATAATTCATTCTCTACATTCCTCTCATTTCCAAACCCTCATGGTTTCCTTTCATCTTATATCCATCAAGAAGTGAGGTTATGTTGCTGGGTGAAAGCATGTTAATGTGAACACTTTTTAGGTCTATTTACCACTTTTAAGCACGTCATGATTTACCTATTTCAAAAGCTGTTTAATGAGAAAGAAACTAAATTCATAATATCCTCTACTTGATGTATGATCATTCATGTGAAAATTTTTATTTTTGAATATTTTCATTACTCATGTGAAAGAAGATGACCTGCGGGGTATCATGACTTGAACATCAATAGTAATTGTCATTACTCATCACATCCTACACAAGGTGGCTATCCATGGAGTCTACGCTAGTGGAACATAGAAGGTTTTAGTGAATTCCTCAATCACGAGAGAAAGCTAACATAAACGAAGTTGTTCCATTAGATGAAGGTGAAGCAGAAACACTAGGAATGAGTATGAGCAGGAATGAAAAAGTGCAAATCATGAGTTTGTATCTAGCATCGCATGCATGCATCGTTTAGGTGCTCCCATGGATAGGAGTATATTCTTTGGTTCTAATGTAAGAGCTTCTGTTTTCGATAGAGGAGAGGTGTCATCCATTATGAGTCCATCATTGAAGAGGAAGCAATGGACTAGGTAAGTCCCTCGTTGATTCGATTTATTTAGCTCATTAGTCAACCTACACCTTTGTAGTTGCATTTATGACCAATAACTTACCCTATTGATATAAAATGGATATATCCAGCATATCCAAAAGTTCTAAACCATAGTGTATTGTACCAAAAAAAAAGATGAATTCAACAGCATGTACGGTCTATCTATCGGTGGTGTAGATGCAAGTATTATATAAGAAAAATTGGTTAGTGAGGCATATTTGTTGTCCGTGTTTAAAGTAACTCTAGTGAAGGGAAAAATGAAAGTGAAACATGTTAGGCCACAATTCTATGATGCACTGATGGTGTTTCATCAGAAGGTATACCAGGAGATACCAATAAACTACGAGTTATTTGTACAGTTTGCTAGAGCTTTTGCATTTGAAAACTGCACCACTACTCAGTCATCAACAAATCTAGCTATGTACTAAGTTGCATGGGTTGTAGCTATAGAAGCATCTATTGAGAGATGCATGAAGATGGGTATGTTGCAATTGAAGATGCAAAGGTTTTATAGTTTTTTGGACGATGATGCTTCACCCATTTTAGAGCCTCTGGATGCAGACTTGCAAGAACAGAAACAAGATGTTGAGTTACATGTTCCACAGGGTATGATAGCTACTATCATTAGGCAAGTGGAGGGTACTAAGATTGTATGTACCTTAGAATTGTTAATGATAGTGAAAATATTAAGTTGGATAGGGTCAAGCCTGCTTTGGATTAATCCAAGCTATCAAAGGCAACTGAGTCTAAAGTGACTACATAAGTCATTGAGATGAGAAAAAAGTTACAAGCATCTCTAAAGGAATTGAAATGTGATGTGGGAATGTCTCCTGAGAGGAGGATTCAGTTGGAGATGCAAATTCAGATATAGACTGTTTATTTGGAGTTGTTAGGGGTTGAACCAGATGTGAATGACAAAGTGCTTGAATTAGAGGTAATATTTAGCTCCATTGACATTGGTTGGAGGATTTTTGAAAGGTTCAATACTGATTACCTAAATTGTTACATACACATGCTAAATACAAATTGCATGAGGATCATCTCAAGAACAAGATTTGACATCTATACTTTGTAAAAAACATGTTAAGCATGATGGAGTCACATGACTTGTCACCCTCATTGCCATTACCTCCACCACAACTACCATCATCCCTCTCACTCAGTGTTTCATCCATGTGCATACCATGTGGTTTGAATTTTGAGGAGAGCATGAGTTTTTTGGTGCACCTTATGCCATGCAACCATTCATATCATTACATTTGTTTTGCAACACATTGTCATATGTCACTCAACTGTTTGTCGGTGAACTTGGTACTGAAATACCACAACACATGCGACAAACGTTCTTTGGATTCTTTGATGGTGGATTCAAATTTGACAGAGGTAAGCTTGTCATGTTGATTAGTTATAGCTTCTTAAGGCTTTTGAAGTACCAAACATATAATTAGCTATCTATCTATCTATCTATCACATTACTAATTAGTTACTACTAAGTAGCTAGTCCTTGGTTAGTTCTTTGTAATTACTTATTACTAATTAGCTTGTTACCAGTTATCTATTACTAAGTATGTTGTTCTTGGTTAGCTGTTTGTAACTAACTATCTTGTTACTAGTTAGCTATTACTAATTTACTGCTTTTGGGTTACTTGTTAGTAATTAGCTATTAATATTTAGCTTATTACCACTTAGTTATTATTAAGTAGTTAGTCCTTGGTTAGTTGTTTGTAATTAGTTATTATTGATTAGCTATTACTAATTAGCTTGTTACGAGTTAGCTATCACTAAGTAGTTGGTTCTTGGTTAGCTATTACTAATTAGCTTGTTACTAATTAGCTTGTTACTAATAAGCTATTACTAAGTATTTACTTCTTGGTTAGTTGTTTATAAGTAGTTAGCTTGTTATTAGTTAGTTACTTGTTTGTAATTAGCTAGTTACTTGTTAGTTACTTGTTACTAGTTGCTAATTCTAGGTTGCTTGTTAGTAGTTACCTATAACTATTTAGCCTGTTACCAATTAGTTATTACTAAGTAGCTATTCTTTGGTTATTTGTTTGTAATTAGTTATTACTAATTAGCTTGTTACCACTTACTTCTTAGTTAGTTTTTAGTAATTAGCTATTACTAAGTAGCTTGACTAATTAGCTATTACTAAGTAGCTAGTTCTTGGTTAGTTGTTTGTAACTAATTAGCTTGTTACTCGTTAGCTATTATTAAGTTACTGATTATGGGTTACTTGTTAGTAATCAACTATCACTATTTAGTTTGTTACCAATTAGTTATTACTCAGTAGCTAGTCCTAGGTTAGTTGTTTGTAATTAGTTATTACTAATTAGTTATTATTAATTAGCTTGTTACCAATTATCTATTACAAAGTAGCTGGTTCTTGGTTAGTTGTTTGTAAATAATTAGCTTGTTACTAGTTAGCTATTACTAAGTTGCGGATTCTGGGTTACTTCTTAGTAATTAGCTATTATTATTTAGCTTGTTAGCAATTAGTTATTACTAAGTAGCTAGTCCTTGGTTTGTTGTTTGAAATTAGTATTACTGATTAGCTATCACTAATTCACTTGTTATCAGTTAGCTATTACTAAGTAGTTGGTTCTTCGTTACTTGTTAGTGATTACCTTTTACAAAGTAGCTTGTTACTAATTAGCTATTACTAAGTAGCTACTTCTTGGTTAGTTGTTTGTAACTAATTAGCTTGTTACTAGTTAGTTACTTGTTGGTAATTAGCTAGTTACTTATTTGTTACTTGGTACTAGTTGCTGATTGTGGGTTACTTGTTAGTAATTAGCTGTTACTCTTTAGCTTGTTATCAATTAATTATTACTAAGTAGCTAGTCCTTGGTTAATAGTTTGTAATTAGTTATTACTAATTAGCTATTACTAATTACCTTGTTACCAGTTAGTTCTTAGTTAGTTTTTAGTAATTGGCTATGACTAAGTCGCTTGTTACTGATTAGCTATTACAAAGTAGCTGGTTCTTGGTTAGTTGTTTGTAACTAATTAGCTTGTTACTAGTTAGCTATTACTAAGTTGCTGATTTTGGGTTACTTCTTAGTAATTATCTATTGATATTTAGCTTGTTACTGGTTAATTCTTACTAAGTAGCTAGTCTTTGGTAAGTGGTTTGTAATTAGTTATTACTAATTAGTTGGTTACCAGTTACATATTATTAAGTAGCTAGTTCTTGATTAGTTGCTAATAATTAGTTATTACTAATTATCTTGTTACTAATTAGCTATTACTTAGTAGCTGGTTCCAAGTTAGTTGTTAGTAATTAGCTAATACTATTAAGCTTGTTACCAGTTAGTTATTACTAAGTAGCTCGTCCTTGGTTACTTGTTTGTAATTAGTTATTACTAACTAGCTATTACTAATTAGCTTGCTACCACTTAGCTATTACTAAGTAGGTGGTTTTTAGTTAGTTGTTAGTAATTAGCTATTACTAAGTAGATTTTTACTAATTAGCTATTAGTAAGTAGCTATTATGATTTAGCTATTACTAATTAGTTATTACTAATTAGCTATTACTAATTAATTATTACAAATTAGCTATTATGAATCTGCTATTACTACTTAGCTATTACAAATTAGCTATTAATAACTAGCTATTACTAATTAGCTATTATGAATTAGCTATTACTAATTAGCTATTATGAATTACCTATTATGAATTAGCTATTACTAATTAGCTATTACAAATTGGCTACTACAAATTAGCTATTGCGAATTAGCTATTACGAATTAGCTATTATTGATTAGCTATTATAAATTAACTGTTACGACTTAGCTATTACTAATTAGCTATTACAAATTAGCTATTAAAAATTAGCTATTTTAAATTAGCTATTACTAACTAGCTATTACTAATTAGCTATTATGAATCAGCTATTATTAATTAGCTATTACTAATTAGCTATTAATAAATTATTACTAATTATCTATTAGGAGTACAAATTAGCTATTACTAATTAGCTATTACGAATTAACTATTACTAATTAGCTTGTTACTAATTAGCTATATACTAAGTAGCTAGTTCTTGGTTAGTTGTTAGTAATTAGTTATTACTAATTATATAATTATCAATTAGTTATTACTAATTATATAATTATCAATTAGTTATTACTAAGTAGCCAATTCTTCCATAGTCGTTAGTAACAACACTAATTTGGTTGGTGTCATTGTGTTAATTAGTTACTTGTACCTCAATCGGAACAATTACCAACAATGCTAATGCTCCATACAATATGGATCTTGGGACAAGTGAGAATGTTGGACGTACACCATTTGCTGAAAGTAAGACTTATGACCAAGCTTCAACATCGAAAGAGAGAGACAATATTCCATCATTCCTCCAAACCCAGTCTTCAATGGACATCAATGTCAATCCTTGTATAGTTGAACACATGCATGATGCAAAGTCCACACTAATTGACTTTGATAGTGGTCTAGAACGAACGATGGAGAATGTTCTTGATCTAGTTAGCAGCTCGGATATTCATCTAGCAAGTCACAACTCTATAGTTAACAAAGAGGTTCCTCTTTCTATCCATGTATCTATCGCTTTTCCATTTGAATCTATGCTAGGGTCTGGCTCTAACCTAGATGATATTCCCCAACAGGATCTTCCTCCAATGTCTAATCGAGATACTCATCGAAATCAAGTTCTTCCTTCAAATAGTTATCTTTCAAAGAAATTTCCTCTGCCAACTAATGATCCCGTTGTTTGTTCAATCAAAGATCATATCTAGAGTTCAACTTTTGATCCTAATCAAAGTCCAAATAGAGATGTTCTTCAAACGAATGCTACAAATGAAACCTCCTTGCAACAAAACTATTGTAAGATAGCTTCAATTTTTGACATGTGTGGATCCCCAACAAAAGTTGTATGTGATGTACAAGAAGATGCCACTCTAGCAAAGTTTATGGAAAATACAAAAATGAATTTGCAAGCACCTATGAAACGATAGAAGAAGCCAAGCCATTTGCACCCAATTACAAGGTGATAGACTACTCACTCACACTTGAATGGATGCATTCTACCTAATATAGAGGATCTTTTGAAAGAATAGTACCAGTGTTCACCTCTGACATCACTCTCCTTTGTAATGAGTACTATCCCAACATGTGGCATCATCCAAATCAATTAGCTATCATCACATTTTGTACAACCTATTTTGTATCGATGTTATTAAAATATTTTGTTGTCTAGGGTTCATATTATATACCATGTACATTTTAGATTAGCTCAACTCTGTCATTGATTGTAAGGCACACAAGTTAAACTCGTTCACTCGCCATAAATAAATGAAATTATGCTTGATAATTTTTTTTAGAGTTTTCTCAAGTAATCTTGTTACAACTTTAGGACTCATCTCCCTCTTTATCAATTCTTTCCCTTTACAAACTTCTCTTTCATACTGTTGAGCCCATAAAAGTCATGTTGGTCAAAGTCAACTGCAGTCAAAGTCAAAAGGTCAAAGTCAATTGGTCAAAGTCAACAAGGTCAAAGTCAAAGTCAATAGGTGCAAAGTCAAAGTGCTAAAGTGCAGGTGTCAAAGTGCACAATTAATTGTCCACAAAGGGTAAATGGGAGAAAGTGGGTTGCAAGTTGCAGAGGTATTTCTCTAATTTCCCTAAGGTTCAAAGTGTTTTTAAAGTATTTTGGAAGGTTCAGGTGAACCTCTCTTATGTGCAAAAGTGAAGACTTAAAAGGAAATGTGAAGGTATGCGAAGCGACAGCGTACACACAGGTGAAAATATGCCCCCCCCCCCAATTAAATTTTTTGGTTTTAGTCTAAAGTCACTACAGGACAAAACAGGGAGTCGTTGGCTGCCACTTGTGAAGACAATCTTGGGACATCAAAGTGAGCACCAAGATACTATTGCAGTTAGGAGCGTACGTGATCGACACACTCAAATCAAGGCAAGGACCATTCTTGGACAATTCTAGAGTAAGCCAGAGTGAGCATAGTCTAAGTGAAGCAAGAGAGAGAAGTGCAAGAGTCCCCAGTGTGCGACGCAGAGAAGTGGAAGTGAAGGAGTGCATGGAGAGTGACTAAGGGAATGTGCAGAGAGTGCTAAGCTAGTCCCCCAAGGATCTCAAGGTCCCCTTGCAGTGTGTGCGTGCCAACAGAAGGTATTCATTCCTCCCCCTTAGTGGAAGCTTGGTGCAAGGTGTGCACAAGGATAAGCTTGAAGCAGGTGGAAGTCTGGTGTAGAGGAGGCCGGCAGCAAGAAGACTTTGGGTATTTGGTAATTTGTAATTGAGCACTCTGTGGGATTTTGCACAGAAGTATTGGCTTGTATTGTACTTCAACATTGTATTTGTCTTAGTGTAATCAATCGGCAGAGGCTTCCAGGGTGTATTTTCTCTTCTTGTCTTTTCCTTTTCTCCTACAAACCCTCAAATTCCTTCTTGTCCAAGAATCCCCCAACAAAATTTGGCACGCCCGGTGGGACATCCAAGGAGATTTGAGCATAGGAGAAGATATATTGCAGTTGGAGAATCAATATTCAAGTGTCGACAGTACAACTTCAATGGACTAAGAGGTACATATTCTATCAATTATCTCATATTAAGAGGACTATGAACAGCCCATGACCGCAACCCAGTCCCAAACATTGAGGGTCACCTGCAAGCAAGCAAGAAGGAAGGTTGTTAGAAGGTCCTCTAGTCCACTTTCATCAACTTCATCAGTAAAGAGCATGGCGGGACAGGTAGACTTGGAAACCTTACTCTCAAGATTAAATATAAAATTTCCTTCTTTCAAAGGCCTAGCTCAGGAGGATCCGGATGAACACATTAGAAGGTTTTTGGCACTATGTAAGACTAGAGGCTTAATGGGTAGGGAGGATGCCTTTTTGATACTCTTCCCTGCCACATTAGAAGGATTAGCAGATAAGTGGTTCAACCAGTTTGCTGAAAACCATTTTACAACTTGGGATTTGATGAAAGATGCATTTAAAAATCAGTTCGAGCATGGCAACACTACGGAGATCATCATAGAAGAAGTAGAAAATTTGAGATTGGGTCCAAGAGAAAAGTTCCCAGAGTTTGTGACTAGGGCCAAAGCACTAATGGCTAAATTTCCAGATCCACCACATGATTTTTTTGTTAAGAAATGGTTAGCTAAGCCCCTACCAGTGGCCACCCAATGCAAAATAAAGGAATTAGTGTTACCTACAACCTCCATAGAGGAGTTCATCAACACAGCTACACGTCTGGAGCAGATAAGGCACCAGTATGGAGCAACTTCTTCCCAACCAACATATGGTACAGAAATGGAGGATCCAGTGATCCAGCTAAGGAAGGAGCTGGAGGGCTTAAAAAGAAATAAGCCCTACAAAGAGGAGGAGAATGATGTTGCTCAGTTGAGAAGGGAGATTGAAGCACTAAAGCTCCAAAAGGAGGAGGAGGCCCAAGCAGAGGAATTGGCTCAGCTGAGACACGAGCTGCAGGAACTCAAAGGGGGTGGCATCAAGAGTGGACTTTGGTGTTCCATGTGCAGCAAGCAAGGTCACATAGTAAGTGAATGTCCTCTATTAAGTGTGACTTGCCAATTATGCAGGAAAGTTGGTCATGAGGCCCATGAATGCCAATCAAGGGGAATGCCTACAATGCCATACTGGACACAAGGAGGATCCCTACCACCCACAAATGTGATGGCTGCTGCACCAAATCAAGGTAACAATTACAACCCTAGACAGAGGGATAATTTTGGAAATGGGCCTAGAAGGCCAATTATTTGTTTCAGATGTGGAGAATGTGGGCACTATCAAAGTAGGTGCACTCTCCTAGAAAATGCCCCTCCTTGCAGGAACTGCCCAGAGGCCAGAGACCACTATACAAATTGTTGTCCTAAGAACCAAGCCTCTTCATGTGGGCCACACATTCAAATGATTTCTGTGCACAAAGAAGAAAGGGTAGATCAAGTCCATGTGCCATCTCCATCTACGAGGGTGGTGCAGTTAGAAGAAATTGAATCTTTTACAGTGCAGACAAGAAGCAAGGGGAAGGCTCAAGTGGAAATAGGTCAAGAACCAATGATTAATGGATTAAACAAAGACAAAGGTGTGTCTGAGAACAAAGCCACCACATGTGCATACACAAGGCAAAAAGATAATTTCATAGGTACCAGTGATGCCATTGGACATGCATTCCACAGGGCTCATGAGGAGTTTGATAAGTCAAATGGAGCCCAGGATCTTAAGGAATCAGAAGCTTCAAGACTACTCAATTCCATGAAAAAGGAGGTTAGTATTTTTTATTTAATAAAGATGGATGGGAAGTTCAGGTCAGAACTCTTGCAGATAATTGATGAAATGTCCACAACAAGTTTAGTGGCAAAAGCTGCTGTTATGCATAAAGATAAAAGTGTAGGGGCAGCACCCCTCGCAGATTACAAGAGCCCTCGGCTAACAGTCTCTATTAAAGGTCATGAGTTTCAAGGAGTTATTGTGGATGGTGGTTCTGGCATTAACTTAATGCCTGAATAACAATGGCAAACCAAAGCATAGTAAGGCCTATGGGAGTGGTCCCTGGAGTTCCAGTCAAGATACAAGGTACCATCTTTAACTTGGACTTTGTTGTTTTAAAGTTGCCACAAGTAGAAGGAAGTTTCCCCCTGTTAATTGGGAGACCTTGGTTAAGGCATGCCAATGTGCTGCATGACTGGGGCAAGGGCACAATGTGGGTAAAGCCAGAGGGAAAAGAGTTGCAGCAGATAATTTTAGAAGAAGGACCAGACAATCAAAGAAATACCAGTATGATGCAGACAATTGGTATTTGTATGGAAGAAGCATTGGTTGACAACCTAGAAGCAGACCTATTTGAAGGAGCTGATTTATATGAAGATGAAAACATGTTGGCTTGGCTCCATGGAGAAGGTCCATCTTCCTGCTATGGAATTTTTCCAATCTCAAGTAGTGAAGAAGCATATGAAGGAAAAGAGGAAATCATTCAGGTTACTGATTTGAGTGAAACAGTCTCAGTCAAAGGCCATAGGAGTGATGAAGTTACTTCAAAGCATATGTCAATGGCCACTTTTTTATGGATACTGGTATGGATATCAATTGTTATGTCAAGTTTAATGATAGCAAGTGCAAGGCTTTACAAGAATGTGGAAGGAGTACCTGCAAGTCCTGGGAAACAATGGGTTCCATTTGATGAAGAAGATGGAATAATGAAAATGAAATTTTGCAGATTAAGTCATAAAGTTGCTGGAGGAGATAACATTCTAATGAAGGATTTAGAGTACCCCTATCAGATGACCAGTGTGCCCAATGAGAAGACAAAACCAATGAAGTGCAGTACAATTGGAGATTATGGAGGAATTTCTCTGAGTCAACAATACAAGGCTCAAGGCCTATCATCAACAAATGTGAAGATTTCCGGATTACATGGAACCTGCACAATTTGTCAAGGTTGTACATAGCCCTCTCCTTTCATTTTTGCTTGAGTTTTAGTAGTTTTCTTTATCCATTTCATGCTTGTTTCTTGAGTTTTATCAAATTTAGCAGCCATTTCATAAACTTTGCAAAGGTACAATTTTTGGAATTTTTTGGAATTTTTTGGAATTTTTTTTTTAGAATTTTTCAAGCATTTTTTAGAATTTTTCAAGCATTTTTCTCCTTCTTCATGTGTCATTTTCTTGCCAAAGTTGAGGAATAATGGAAGCTCTCTGTGGGTTTGAGTGCAAAAGACTAGCTTAGGCCTGTAGGAAAATTCTTGAGAATTTTTTGAAGATTTTTTTTGCAATTTTTTTGGATTTTTTAATGTATTTTTTAATGTATTTTTTAATGTATTTTTTTTCAGTTTTTTAAGATTATTTTCCTCAAAAACATTATTAAAAAAGGAAAAAACAGAGCCCCCCCCCATGCGTTTTATTTTTTTGAAAACAAAAAATCCCCCCCCCTTTCCCCCCATTTTTTATTTTTATTTTCTTTTATTTTATTTTTATTTTTTCTTTTGTTTTGTTATATTTTCATTTTTTTTCAAAAGATAATTTGTCGGCTGCGTTCAAAAAAAAAGAAAAAAAAAAAGAGAAAAAAAATTATTAAAAAGAAAGGCCCTTTATATATATATATTTTTATTTTTTATTGGCTCAAACCTTTTGGCTCTGGATCGTGCCTCGGTTGGCCATTTTTCACAAAACTGGAGTCATTTTCATGTTTTTTGGCACCTCTGGACTCAGTTTTTGACTTTATTTTTCCAGATTCCCACATTTTGTATGCGTTTTGGTCAAAACCCTCAAGTTTTGAGCACATTTATCACATGTTTTTATTTCACCACATTGTCCACATGGTATATTCTCACCTCATCTTACATTTGGTTTTTATATTTCCCATATGTACCCTCTATGGCCCTCCAATTTCATCATTTTAACCCCCTCCATACCCCTGATTTCTACTTCCAATCCCTCCCTTTACCAATCTGCCCAGCCACATCCTTACCCCTCCCTGCCCCATCCATCTCCGCACCCTCAGCCCTCCCTTCCCCTTCCTTTCTACCCTCCCATTGCCCCCCTTTTGCTTTTCCATAACAACATCCCACTTCTGGTTCTTATCTGGTGCTTGTTCTGGTGGAACTGGTTGCTGCTCAAATGTCCTCTTCCAGTTTTTGAAGCTCCATTATCCTAATGTCCTATATGCTTAGAGTTTTGGCTGTAGCTCTCCGGGACGGAGAGCGCATTAGGTGGTGGGCAACTGTTGAGCCCATAAAAGTCATGTTGGTCATAGTCAACTGTAGTCAAAGTCAAAAGGTCAAAGTCAACTGGTCAAATTCAACAAGGTCAAAGTCAAAGTCAATAGGTGCAAAGTCAAAGTGCTAAAGTGCAGGTGTCAAAGTGCACAGGTAGTGCACAATTGTCCACAAAGGGTAAATGGGAGAAAGTGGGTTGCAGGTTGCAGAGGTATTTCTCTAATTTCCCTAAGGTTCAAAGTGTTTTTAAAGTATTTTGGAAGGTTCAGGTGAACCCTCTCTTATGTGCAAAAGTGAAGACTTAAAAGGAAATGTGAAGGTATGCGAAGCGGCAGCGTACACACAGGTGAAAATATGGCCCCCCCAATTAAATTTTTTGGTTTTAATCTAAAGTCACTACAGGACAAAACAAGGAGTCGTTGGCTGCCACTTGTGAAGACAATCTTGGGACATCAAAGTGAGCACCAAGATACTATTGCAGTCAGGAGCATACGTGATCGACACACTCAAATCAAGGCAAGGACCATTCTTGGACAATTCTAGAGTAAGCTAGAGTGAGCATAGTCTAAGTGAAGCAAGAGAGAGAAGTGCAAGAGTCCCCGGTGTGCGATGCAGAGAAGTGGAAGTGAAGGAGTGCATGGAGAGTGACTAAGGGAATGTGCAGAGAGTGCTAAGCTAGTCCCCCAAGGATCTCAAGGTCCCCTTACAGTGTGCGCATGCCGACAGAAGGTATTCATTCCTCCCCCTTAGTCGAAGCTTGGTGCAAGGTGTGCACAAGGATAAGCTTGAAGCAGGTGGAAGTCTGGTGCAGAGGAGGCCGGCAGCAAGAAGACTTTGGGTATTTGGTAATTTGTAATTGAGCACTCTGTGGGATTTTGCACAGAAGTATTGGCTTGTATTGTACTTGAACATTGTATTTGTCTTAGTGTAATCAATCGGCAAAGGCTTCCAAGGTGTATTTTCTCTTCTTGTCTTTTCCTTTTCTCCTACAAACCCTCAAACTCCTTCTTGTCCAAGAATCCCCCAACACATACATTCACTCGGCATTCAAAGATCTTTATAGGAATATGATATTCCTCAATGCTAGTCTCTCTCGGACACCACTTAAAATGTCCTACTTTGCAATCAGAGCACTCATCCATGACACATTTGTAGTGGTGGAATATGGTAACATTTTGATGTGGACAAAGAATACTCTCTATAATGTTGCTAATTGATCAAAATATAGTGCTGAAGCATTGCACCTTGATGTTTTCCCTACGACAGCCTTATACCTGTCAACTGTACCATTAGGTTTACGCTTCAGCTTGTATACCCACTTAGTGCCAATGGCCTTCTTGCCAGGAGGCAAGTCACATAAAGACCATGTACCATTCTTCATTATAGCATCATATTCAGATTGCATAGCAGCCATCCAATTTTCTGAATTTTGTGCTTCATCAAAAGAAGCAGGCTCATTCTCATCACAGAGACTAGATGCAGCCATAGCATAGCAATCTGATGCAAAGGAGGCACTATGAGAGCCTGAACGAGTACGATATGACAAAGGTGCATCTAATTTGCTATCACGCAAAGTCTGCACTAGCCATTTTGGCATAGTTTCTGCCTGCTCAATATCAGCTCTCTCATCAACAAGTGCATCATGTAAATCTGCATCAGAAATGGAATGATCTGCATCATCATATGAAACCTGCAAAGGCTGAGAAGTTGCCTCATTAGGATCAGCACTAGCCTGTCCACCTGTAAAAAGAGGCATCAAAGTATCATACATGTCTTTGGAGCTAACAGATGTCTCCTTAGTACATGAAAGCAATGGTTGAATAGCATCTTCCACAAAGACAACATCACGGCTAACCAGAATGCGTTTAGTCTGTGGATGATACAGACGATAGCCTTTACTTTTAGAACTGTACCCAACAAAAATACATTTTACTGCCTTATCATCCAATTTTCCGCGATGTTGTTCAGGCACTAATGCATATGCCAAACAACCAAAAACACACATATGAGCAACAGATGGCTTGTGGTCATGCCAAGCCTCATATGGAGTGATAGACTGCAACGCTTTAGTGGGACACCTGTTCAGTACATATGTTGCACACATGACAACCTCAAGCCAGAAACTATGTGGTAAAGCCTGACTTTTGACCATGCACCTCGCCATCTCCATGAGTGACCTGTTCTTTCGTTCAGCAACTCCATTCTGTTGAGGTGTATACAACACTGTACACTGGTGTTTTATCCCACGTTCAACCAGAAATGCATTAAAATATGAAGACATATATTCCCCCCCTTGATCAGAACGAAGGGTGCCCATTTTACATGCTAACAGATTTTCAGCCAAAACCAAAAACTGTTTGAAGCACATGAACACTTCGGACTTTGCTTTGAGTGGATATACCCATGCATGCCTGGAAAAATCATCAATGAAAGTCACGAAGTAAAGGTAATTTCCAAAAGAGGGTGTCTGCATAGGACCACAGCCATCACTATGTACAAGCTGCAATTTCTGCGTAGCCCGAACTGAACCATCTTTTGGAAAGGAAGAACGCTGCATTTTGCCCAAAATACAGCCTTCACAAACATGTTTTCCAGGTGCCTCAAGTTTGGGCAAAGAGGACACCATTTCAGATTTCTGCAGGCGTAACAAACTAGCAAAATTCAGATGACCAAAGCGTGCATGCCAAAGCTTTGCATCTGACATAGCCTGAGAATCATGAACTGCACATGCCAAATCATTCATAGATTTTTCATAGTCTATGAGCTTATACATCCCACGACATAAAATGCCAGAAGCAATAATCACATCGCCATTTGAGAGATCATGGACTGTACACCTATCATCAACGAATTTCACAACCAAGCCAATGTTGGCTAATGCAGAAACTGATAACAGGTTCTTTTTGATCCCTGGCACAAATAAAGCATCTGACAAAGTGAAAGAACTACCATCAGTAGTAGTCAGAATGATCTTACCAACTCCCATAACAGGATAAGAGGAGTTATTGGTGCATGTGACAGTATTCCCTGTAGGGGCAGGCTCGAGTGATGAGAAGAAACTGCGCTGCGAGGTAATATGTTTGGTCGCCCCACTATCAAAGTACCAAACATCTGAGTCTACTGCAGACATGCACTGATCATGAGAAGATGGGTCAAAACTGCAGACAGCAGTAAACGTCCATTCTTCTTCCTGCACAAGATTTGCAGACTCTGTTTTTGGTGTAGAGGCCTCTACAACAACCATTCCAGCCTCTTTCTTCTTTGCCTCTTTAGCAGCCAGTTTTGGACAGTTCTTTATAATATGATCATTTCCTTTACAGTACTTGCAGAACAATTTTTGCTTTTCTAATTTCTTCTCATCTTTATCCTGGTTCTTCGATTGTGCAGCATTTGCGGATTTCTGCTTACTAGTAGAAGAGCTCCATTTTCCTTTGCCCTTCTAACTAGCCAGGAAAGCTTGATCTGCAACACACATAATGGACCTGTTCTGCCTGGATTGATCTTCCTGCAACAGAACAGAGACTAATTCCTCAAATGACAAGGCATTCGGATTGCCTTTCATCATCAACCGAAGAGTAGAGGCAAAACTCTGATATGAATCAGGAAGACCATTCAGAACGGTCTGCACAAGTGAGCTATCTGGTATAACCTCATCAGTAGAAATCAATTGTTCCTTCAGGTCTTTGATCTTTGTAAGAAAACTGTCCATAGAATCACCTTCATTCATGTGCTCACTCTCCAACTGTTTTCGGAGGTAAGCAACACGAGCCTCATTCCTAGCCTGGTACAAAGTGGTAGGTGTATCCCAAGCATCCTTTGCTATTCTGCAAGAGCAAATGTGAGGAATAATGGCACGTTTGACAGACAAAGCTATCAATGCATGTGCTTGGGCATCTCTGCCATCCCAACGAATCTGCTCTGCAGTAGGTGCAACAGAAACAGAAGCACGAACAGGAATCTACGGAATATCATCTTCGACACCATCTTCATCAGCTCCAACACCTGTATTTGTAGTGCCTGTCGTTACAGGTGTAACAGGACGTCTTTCAACACCCTGCACAATGTTCCACAATCCTTTTGCAACCAGTACATGTCGCATCATATAAGCCCATAATGGGTAGTTGGTACCATCCAACTTATCCTCAACAACCAACATACGGAATACATCACTGCTTTCAGCCATGGCCGATGACTAAAATACCTTGATGCAAAAAATTGACTGTATCTCAAAAAGTTGAACAGAACTGCCCAGACGAGTTCTGCTAGACCTGTAGCAGACTTCGAGACGCTTAAACTGGCGAACAGAAACTGGTATATACCTTTGGCACAAAAGGACAAAATAGCCTGCACAAGCGCTGCGATAGTGCGTTCGGAGGCCGAAATGAGCTCAGATCGCGATTTCGGCATCACAGAACGAAGCTGTTTTGATCTCGCAAACACCCTCAGTATGCTCACCAAATTTCGTGCAAATCTGAGACTTCAAACGAAGGAGTGTCGACGGCGCCCTAGAAGAAGCGAGGACCTGCTCTGATACCAATTGTTGGAGATACACGTCTGTGGAAGCACACGAATAGCACAAGGAAGAAGAAGAAGCTTGGAGCACAAACACAATACTGAATGTATTACTTGAGAATGTACAAAGAGAAGTAGCCCATTAGGGCAATAGGCGTATGTACAAGCCAGGGGAAAAAAACCTCCTAAAGAGGAAAAAAAGTGCCCCGACGGTCCTAGAGTGTTCACACACATCACTACCTAAATATATCAACAATTAACAGAGGGAAACTTCCTTCTACCTGTGGGAGCTTTAAAACAACAAAATCCAAGTTAAAGATGGTACCTTGTATCTTGACTTGGCTCTAGGGACCACTCCCATAGGCTTTACTATGCTTTGGTATGCTAGTGTTACAGTAAAGTTGGCAGGTCTTGAAGGATGTAGTCCAATATTTTTCATGGTATGTTCAGGCATCAAGTTAATGCCAGAACCACCATCCACAATAACTCCTTGAAACTCATGACCTTTGATAGAGACTGCTAATCAAGGGCTCTTATAATCTGTGAGGGGTACTTCCCCTACAATTTTATCTTTATGCATAACAACAGCCTTTGCCACTAAACTTGTTGTGGACACCTCATCAATTATCTGCAAGAGTTCTAACCTGAATTTCCCATCCATCTTTATTGAATAAAAAATACTGAACTCCTTTCCATGGATTTGAGTAGTCTGAAAGCTTTTGATTCCTTAAGAGCATGGGCTCCAATTGACTTATCAAACTCCTCATGAGCCTTGTTGAATGCTTGTCCAATGGCATCACTAGTACCTATGAAATTTTCTTTTTGCCTTGTATCTGCACATGTGGTGGCTTTGTCTTCATATGCATCTTTGTCTTTGTTCAATCCATTAATCATTGATTCTTGACCTATTTCCACTTGAGCCTTCCCCTTGATTCTTGTCTGCACAGTAAAAGATTCAATTTCTTCTAACTACACCACCCTGGTAGAGGGTGATGGCCCATTGACTTGATCTACCATTTCTTCTTTGTGCACTGACATCATTTGAATATGGGGCCCATATGAAGATGCTTAGTTCTTAGGACAACAATTAGTATAGTGGTCTCTGGCCTCTGGGCAGTTCCTACAAGGAGGGGCATTTTCTCGTAGAGTGCACCTACTTTGATAGTGCCCACATTATCCACATCTGAAACAAATAATTGGCCTCCTAGGCCCATTTCAAAAGTTATCCCTCTGTCTAGGGTTGTAATTGTTACCTTGATTAGGTGCAGCCGCCATCACATTAGCTGGTGGTAGGGCTCCTCCTTGTGTCCAATAAGTTGTTGTAGGCATTCCTCTTGATTGACATTCATGGGCCTCATGACCAGCTTTCCTGGATAGTTGGCAAGTTACACTTAACAGAGGACATTCACTTACTACATGACCTTGCTTGCTGCACATGGTACACCATAGCCCACTTTTGATACCACCCCCTTTGAGTTCCTACAACTCCTGTCGAAGTTGAGCCAGCTCTTCTGCTTGGGCTTCCTCTTCCTTTTGTAGCTTCAATGCCTCTATCTCCCTCCTCAACTGAGTAACATCATTCTACTCCTCTTTATGGGGCTTATTCCTTTTTAAGCCCTCCGGCTCTTTCCTTAGTTGGATTACTAGATCCTCCATTTCTGTAGAATAGGGTAGTTGAGAAGAGCTTGCTCCATATTGTTGCCTCATTTGCTCCAGTCGTGTAGCTGTATTGATGAAATCCTCTATGGAGGCTATTGGCAACAATAATTCCTTGATTTTACATTGTGTGGTCATTGGAAGTGGCTTAGCTAACCATTTCTTAATAAAGAAATCATGTGGAGGATCTGACAACTTAGCCATTAGTGCCTTGGCCCTAGTTACAAACTCTGGAAACTTTTCACCTAGACCCAGTCTCACGTTTTCTAATTCCTCTATGATGATTTCTATAGTATTTCCATGCTGGAATTGAGATTTGAATGCATCCTTCATTAAGTCCCAAGTGGTGAAATGGATTTGAGCAAACTGGCTGAACCATTTATCTGCTAACCCTTCTAATGTGGCAGGGAAGAGTATCAGAAAGGCATCCTCTCTTCCCATCAAGCCTCTTATTTTGCATAGTGCTAAAAACCTCCTAATATACTCGTCCAAATCTTCCTGAGTTAAGCCTTTGAAGGAAGGATATTTTATATTTAATCTTGATAGTAGGGTTTCCAAATCTACCTGACTTGCCATGCTCTTTAGTGATGAGGTTGATGACAGTGGACTGGAGGATCTTGTAACAGCCTTCCTTCCTATTGCTTTGCAGGTGACCCTCAATGTTTGGGACCGGGTTGAGGTCATGAGCTATTCATAGCCCTCTTAGTATGAGATAATTGATAAGAACATTTACCTCTTAACCCAATGAAGTAGCACTGTTGACACGTGAACTCTTCTACACTTTGCACTTTTCTTCTCCTATGCTCAACTCTCCTTGGAGTCCCACCGAGCATGCCAAATTTTGTTGGGGGATTCTTGGACAAAAAGGGATTTGAGTGTTTGTAGGCAAAAAGGGAAAGACAAGAAGCAAGATACACACTCGAAGCCTCTGTCGATTGATTATAAGAAGAAAAATACAATGGTGATGCACAATACAATCTAATGCTTCTGTGCAAAATCCCACAGAGTGCTCAATCACAAAATACAAAATACCCAAGGGTCTTGTTGTTGCCGACTGTTGAGCCCATAAATGTCATATTGATCAAAGTCAATCATAGTCAAATTCAAAAGGTCAAAGTCAAGTTGGTCAAATTCAACAAAGTCAAGGTCAAAGTCAACAGGGGTAAAAGTCAAAGTGTTCGAAGTGGAGGTGTCAAAGTGCACAGGTAGTGCACAAGTATTGTCCACAAAGGGCGAATCAGAGAAAGTGGTTGCAGGTTGCAGAGGTATTTCTCTAATTTCCTTAAGGTTCAAAAGTGTTGTTTAAAGTGTTTTGGAAGGTTCAGGTGAACCCTCCCTTATGTGCACATTTGAAGAGTTAAAAGGAAAATGTGAAGGTATGTGAAGCGGCAGCGTATGCAGAAGTAAAAGTATGGCCCCCAATTAAAATTTTTGGTTTTAATCTAAAGTCACTACAGGACAAAACAGGGAGTCGTTGGCTACCACTTGTAAAGACAATCTTGGGACATCAAAGTGAGCACCAAGATACTCTTGCAGTTAGGAGCGTACGTGAATCGACACACTCAAATCAAGGCAAGGACTATTCTTGGACTATCCAAGTGTAAGCAAGAGAAAGCATAGTCTAAGTGGAGCAAGAGAGAGAAGTGCAAGAGACACACAGTGTGCGACATAGAGAAGTGAAGTGCAAGGTGTGCATGAAGGGTGACCAAGGAAGTGTGCAGAGGAGTGCTAAGCTAGTCCCCCAAGGATCCCAAGGTCTCATTGAAGTGTGCACGTGCCGATAGAAGGTATCCATCCCTCCCCCTTAGTGGAACCTTGGTGCAAGGTGTGCACAAGTGCAAGCTTGGAGAAGTTGGAGGTTTGGTGTAGAGGAGGCCGGCAGCAACAAGTCCCTTGGGTATTTGGTATTTTGTAATTGAGCACTCTGTGGGATTTTGCACTGAAGCATTGAATTGCATTGTGCTTCACATTGTATTTGTCTTATTATAATCAATCGACAGAGGCTTCCAGTGTGTATCTTTCTTCTCTTCTTTCCCTTTTCTCCTACAAACACTCAAATCCCTTCTTGTCCAAGAATCCCCCAACAAAATTTGGCACGCACGACGGGACTTCCAAGGAGATTTGAGCATAGGAGAAGATATATTGCAGTTGGAGAGAAATATTCGAGTGTCGATAGTACTACTTCAGTGGACTAAGAGGTACATATTCTTATCAATTATCTCATACTAAGAGGACTATGAACAGCCCATGACCGCAACCCTGTCCCAAACATTGAGGGTCACCTACAAGCAAACAAGAAGGAAGGCTGTTAGAAGATCATACAGTCCACTTTCATCAACTTCATCAGTAAGGAGCATGGCTGGTGAGGTAGACATGGAAACCTTACTATCAAGATTAAATATAAAATTTCCTTCTTTCAAAGGCCTAGCTCAGGAAGATCCTGACGAGCATATTAGAAGGTTTTTGGCACTATGCAAAACTAGAGGCTTAATGGGTAGGGAGGATGCCTTTTTGATACTCTTCCCTGCCACATTAGAAGGATTAGCAGATAAATGGTTCAGCCAGTTTGCTGAGAACCATTTTACAACTTGGGGACCTAATGAAAGATGCATTCAAAAATCAATTTCAGCATGGAAATACTGCAGAGGTCATCATAGAGGAATTAGAGAATTTGAGATTGGCTCCAGGTGAAAAGTTCCCAGAGTTTGTGACTAGGGCCAAGGCACTAATGGCTAAATTACCAGACCCACCACATGATTTTTTTGTTAAGAAATGGTTGGCTAAGCCACTTCCAGTGGCCACCCAGTGCAAAATCAAGGAATTAGTGTTGCCTACAGCCTCCATAGAGGAGTCCATCAACACAGCTACACGACTGGAGCAGATAAGGCAACAGTATGGAGCAACTTCTTCTCAACTACAATATTCCACAGAAATGGAGGATCCAGCAATCCAGCTAAGGAAGGAGCTGGAGGGCTTAAAAAGGAATAAGCCTCACAAAGAGGAGGAGAATGCTGTTACTCAGTTGCGAAGGGAGATTGAAGCATTAAAGCTCCAAAAGGAGGAGGAGGCCCCAGCAGAGGAATTGGCCCAACTACGACAAGAGCTGCAGGAACTCAAAGGAGGTGGCATCAAGAGTGGACTTTGGTGTTCCATGTGCAGCAAGCAAGGGCATATAGTAAGTGAATGTCCTCTGTTAAGTGTGACTTTTCGATTATGCAGGAAGGCTGGTGTAAGGAATTGAACTCACAACCTCTTGGTTAGGAATGTGATGGGCTAACCACTTGCCCCAAAAGCCATGGTTGAGGATTACTTCCTAATCCTCTCTCTTAGGGTATAGTTCAACCATCTCCTACTAAGATTATGTTACATTCTTCCCCCCTTGGTTGATCATTGTCCTCAATGATCTACTCTTGTATCCCTCTAGCCTCGGTGATCAGTCCCTTGAACTCCCTAGGTGCCCTTGAATTGATGTCCCTCAACCTCACATAGTTTCTTGAACCTTGTTCGCAACCTTGGTCTCTTGAACCCTTGCTCTCAACCTTGGTGTCTTGAACCTTCTTGTTCGCAACCTTGGTGTCTCAAGCCCTTGTTCTCAACCTCAGTCTTGAACCTTGTTCTCACCTTTGTTCCGAGAGCTTTCCAACGGTATATTACATGCCTCAATCCGACCTACGGATTGAGAGATACACCTCAATCATTGTTAGGTCCAAGCTTGAAATCGACGCGCGCGCCTTCCACAATTCCTACCCTTTCACATAGAGGATGCCCAAGCGCCTTTTTTAGAGGCCATTGGATCATTCCACCTTGCCCAAGCCTACTTCTTAGGCTTTGATACCAATGTAAGGAATTGAAATCACAACCTCTTGGTTAGGAATGTGATGGGCTAACCACTTGCCCCAAAACCCATGGTTGAGGATTACTTCCTAATCCTCTTTCTTAGGGTGTAGTTCAACCATCTCCTACTAGGATTATGTTACAGCTGGTCATGAGGCCCAAGAATGCCAATCAAGAGGAATGCCTGCAACAACATACTAGACACAAGGAGGACCCCTACCACCAGCAAATGTGATGGCTGCTGCATCGAACCAAGGTAACAGTTACAACCCTAGAAATAGGGATAACTTTGGAAATGGGCCAAGGAGGCCAATCGTTTGTTTCAGATATGGAGAATGTGGGCACTATCAAAGTAGGTGCACCCTACCAGAAAATGCCCCTCCTTGTAGAAATTGCCCAGAGGCCAGAGACCACTATACATATTGTTGTCCTAAGAATCAAGCCTCTTCATATGTGCCCCACATTCAAATGATTTTTGTGCAGAAAGAAGAAATGTTAGATCAAGTGAATGGGCCATCACCATCTACCAGGGTGGTGCAGCTAGAAGAAATTGAATCTTTTACAATGCAGACAAGAAGCAAGGGGAAGGCTCAAATGGAAATAGGTCAAGAATTAATGATTAATGGATTGAACAAAGACGAAGGTGCTCCTGAGAACAAAGCCACCACATGTGGAGACACAAGGCAAAATGAAAATTTCATAGGTACTAGTGATGCCATCGGACATGCATTCAACAGGGCTCATGAGGAGTTTGATAAGTCAAATGGAGCCCAGGATGTTAAGGAATCAGAAGCTTCCAAACTACTCAAGTCCATGAAAAAGAAGGTTAGTATTTTTGATTTAATAAAGATGGATGGGAAGTTCAGGTCAGAACTCTTGCAGATATTTGATGAAATGTCCACAACAAGTCTTGTGGCAAAGGCTGTTGTTATGCATAAAGATAAAAGTGTAGGGGAAGCACCCCTCACAGATTACAAAAGCCCTCGACTAACAGTCTCCATTAAAGGTCATGAGTTTCAAGGAGTTATTGTGGATGGTGGTTCTGGCATTAACTTGATGCCTGAATATACCATGAAAAAGATTGGACTATACCCTTCAAGACCTGCCAATTTCACTGTAACACTGGCAGACCAAAGCATAGTTAAGCCTATGGGAGTGGTCCCTAGAGTCCTAGTTAAGACACAAGGTACCATCTTTAACTTGGACTTTGTTGTTTTAAGGCTGCCACACGTACAAGGAAGTTTTCCCCTGTTAATTGGGAGACCTTGGTTAAGGCATGCCAATGTGCTGCATGACTGGGGCAAGGATACAATGTGGGTAAAGCAAGAGGGAAAAGAGTTGTAGCAGATAATTTTAGAAGAGGGACCAGACAATCAGAGAAATACTAGCATGATGTAGACAATTGGTATTTGTATGGAAGAAGAATTGTTGGACAACCCAGAAGCACATCTATTTGAAGAAGAAAATTTATATGAAGATGACAACATGTTGGCTTGGCTCCATGCAGAAGACCCATCTTCCTACTATGGAATTTTTCCAAACTCAAGTGGAGAGGAAGCAGATGAAGAAATAGAGGACACAATCTTAGTCAAAAGCCATAACAGAGAGAAGAAAAGCACTGTCCTTAAGTGCAAAAGTGACAAAGCCACTTCAAATCATATGTCAATGGCCACATTTTTATGGATACTGGTATGGATATCATCTCCTATGTCAATTTTTATGATAGCAAGTGCAGGGCTTTACAAGAATGTGGAAGAAGTACCTGCAAGCCTTTGGATACAGAGGGTTCCATTTGATGAAGAAGCTAGAATAGTGAAAATGAAATTTTGCAGATTAAGCTATAAAGTTGTTGACATGATGATACATAAGTTGCAGTATGGAGGAGACAATATTTTACTGAAGGATTTAGGGTACCCCTATCAGATTACCCGTGGGCCCAACAAGAGGACAAAACCAATGAAGTGCAATAGAATTGGAGATTATGGAGGAGTGTCTCGGGGTCAACAATACAAGGCTCAAGGCCTATCATCAACAAAAGTGAAGATTCCTGGAACCTGGATATATTGTCCAGGTTGTACATAGTCTTTTCCCGTCATTTTTGCTTAAGTTTTAGTAGATTTCATCAATTTTCATGCTTGTTCTTTGTGTTTTTAGCAAACTTAGCAACTCTTTCTTAGCTCGTGGACATAAGTATAATTTCTAAAATTTTTTGGGAATTTTTCATGCATTTTTTGAATTTTTTTGGTATTTTTTATCTTTTTTCAAGTATCATTTTTTTGCCAAACTGGAAAATAAGGGAAGCTCTCTGTGGTTTTGAGTGAGAAATCTGGGCTAAAACCTGTAGAGAATTTTTTGAGATTTTTTTTTGGAATTTTTTGGGTTTTTTTTGGGTTTTTATGTCATTTTCTGTAATTTTGGGTTCTAAAAAAAAAAGGGGGGGAGGGGGGGTGTTAAAAATAAAGAAGTAAGCTCGTATATATTTTTGCAAAAAGAATTTTCTTCAAGTAGAAGGAAAATACAAAAATGAAAAATGGAAGCATTTACTTCAGCAAGTAGTGGAGGCCAAAAGAGAATCAATCAAAAGAGAGTCAAATCCAAAAACTGAACTGTAAGAGGAGTGGCTGTCCAAAGTAGTGGAGAAATGATGGAGAAGAGCTCTCAAAATCATCATGAGAGATTTTGGTCACTTGGCTATAAAAGAGGCAAGGGAGGACACTCAAGTATAGAGGAAGAAGGCATGGAAGTCTCCTTGTAGCTAGTTCATTTGGTTTGAGTCATTTCGTTTAGTTCACTCTCATAGAGTATGTCCAGCCGCATACCCATTTTTGGGTAGTCTACTTGTGAGAGTCATATCTCTCAATATATGTATCCAATTTTAGTGTTTAAACATTCTTTGGAAAGCTTATCTTGGTTACTTCATCTATCAAAAACAGTTTTATGAAATTCTTTATGCTCTGTGAGTTATTCAGTTTTTAGTGAAGTCCAGTTTTCAGCCTAACTGAGTGGACAGGTAGCCTGTTTTGTATCAAAGAGTTGCCAACCCAAGTCTACTCCAAATTGAGTGTTTGATAGCTCATTTGAAAGCTATACGTGCCTAGTTTGAGTGACCAAAGTTTCAAGTTCATTGCGTTTTTTTACTTGGTACCAGTTTTCATTTGAAGGTTCTGCTATTGGCAAGAGTCTTGATCCTGAGAAGGTCTTCTACACTTTCCGCTGCGATTAGGAGAGGAATTCTCCAACAGTGGCGGGGGGGGGATTTTTTTTTTTTGAATTTCCGATTTTTTTTTTGGGGGGACAGGGGGCAGGATTTTTGTTTTTAAATTTCCATTTTTTTTGGGTAGAAAAAGTCCCAAAAATAGAAAAAATTCTAGAAAAACTCCAAAAATTACCCAAAAAAGTCCAAAAAAATTTGGAAAACATTCTCAAAAATTCTCTACAGGGTCAAGGCAATTTTCTCAATCAAAACCACAGAGAGCTTCCTGAATCCTTCTAATTTTGCCAGAGAATGACTATTGAAAGTGATGAAAACTGCTAGAAAAATTGCTAAAAATTGCTTGAAAATTTCCCAAAAAGTCCCAAAAATTTCCAAAAATTGTATATTATGCGGAGGTGATGAAATTCCTTCTAAATTTTCTAAAAACTCAAGGAACAAGCATGAAATGGATACAAAAAACTACTAAAACTGAAACAAACTGAAATGAGAAGGCTATGTACAACCTAGACAGATTTTGCAGTTCCAGGTGATCCATACTTCTTCAAGTTTGTTGAGGATAGGCCTTGAGCCTTGATAAGTTGATCAGTGGACAGGCCTCTCCTTTTAGGGTCTCTAACTCCACAGCACCCCAGTCTAGCATTGTTTTAACTCGATCAGGTCCTTCCCAGTGTGGAAGCCATTTTCCTCTCACTTGTGTATGAAGATGGGGTCTATGGAGAAGAACTAACATGCCTGGCTCTATGTTGTTGTTCCACAGATGTCGATCATGTGCCTCCTTCCTCTTCATCTAAGTTTCTATCAATTGTTTTGTTGCTAGTAGACGAATCTCTTCTACTTTATGCAGTGCTCCCAGCCTCTGAGAGACACCACAATCTTTCTTTCCCTGCATGAATGCCACTTTAGGGGATCCATGTAAAAATTCAAAGGGCTCAATCGGCAATATGCCATAAACCAGTTGGAATGGAGAATATCCGGTGGCCTCTTTGTAAGCTAACCTGTATGCCCATAGGGTACCTTGAAAAGCAATGCCCCAGGAAGTAGGCTATAACATACATTCCTTCCTTAACATGGAAATTAATACCTTATTTGTTGATTCAGCCTATCCATTAGCTCTTGGGTAGTAGGCACAAGAGGTCCTATGTAGAATTCTATACCTGTTGAAAATTTCTTGCACGACCTTATTCACAAAATGAGAACCCTGGTCTGTATAAATTTCAAGTGGACATCCAAACCTGCAAATGATGCTACTGTAAATGAAATCAGCCACAGTTTGGGCGGTGCAGTCAGGTGATGCAATAGCTTCAGCCCATTTCGTCGCATAGTCTGTGGCTATCAATAAATACTTCTCTCTTTTAGGAATTGACGGAGGGTAGATAGGCCCTACAAAATCTAAACCCCACTTCTCAAACGGTTGCCAAGACGTGGAAATAATCAAAGGGTTATGCCTCTGCTTGGTGGGCTTAGAGCCACACCTCTGGCAAACATCACATTCTTTTCCCTAGTCATCAACATCTTTGAATAATGTAGGCTACCATAAACCAGCATCAAGGATCCTCTGACTCATAATATGCCTTGGAAGGTGCCCACCACCTGTTCCTTCATGTGCGGATTGAAGGACTTCCCTCACTTCTTCTTCTTCTTCCAAGCACTCCTAAATCTATCATCCTTTCCCTGTCTATACAATTTATCTTCAATGAAGGTATACGGTCTACTCTTGATTAGCAGTCTCTTCCTTTGCACATCACTAGCCTTTTCTGGATACACACCAGTTTTAATGAAATTCTTGATATCATGATACCAACCTTGAGCTTGTACAACGAATAGATTAGCATCTGGAAAATCATCATTGATTCCACTAGCTTGATCCATCACATTGATTCTGGATAGGTGATCTGCCATTACATTTTCTTTACCTGGTCTGTGGACTACAGAAAAATCAAACTCTTGGAACAACAATAACCACCTCCATATTCTACCAGTGGCTTGTGGTTTGTTGAGCAAGTATTTTAGTGGTTGGTGATCCGTTATAATAACAAATATTACTCCCAGTAAGTAATGATGAAATTTTTGGATAGCAAAAACCATGGCTAAGGCTTCCCTTTCTGTGGTGCTGTAATTCCTTTTAGCCTTAGTCAAAATTCTACTGGCATATTGAATTGGTATGTCCACCTTAAATTCTTCACTGGGTTGTGTAAAAACTGCCCCCACTACATTGGCACTGGCATCTACACGTATATGAAAGATTTTTGACCACTCAGGTGTGATCAAAATGGGAGCAGACACTAACCTTGACCGTAATATTTGATATGCTTTTTCCTCCTCTTCTTCCCATTTAAAAGGTATTTCCTTACTTGTAAGTCTAGCCAGTGGTCTGGCTATCTCTACATACATTTTTATAAACCTTTCGTGGTATCCAGTATGCCCCAAGAAACTCTGAATCTCTTTAGGAGATTTAGGTTTAGGCAACTTTAATATAGAAATGATTTTGTTAGGATCTGGGGCCATACCTTTAGCCGACACCACATGTCCTAAGAGAGTTCCTTCTGTCACAAGGAAATGACATTTGTTTGGATTGAGCTTTAGCTTAGTCTCCCTGCATATCTTGAAAACATTCTGTAGCTGTCGCAAGTGATGGTCCAAACAATCTAAAGGAGTCTCCTTGTGAGAACCTGAAAACGAAGAGAAGTCATCCATGAAGATTCAAAGTGATTCCAGCAATAAGGGGCCAAAAATGAGATTGACCGTTCTATGAAAGGTGGGTGAGCATTTCTGAGCCCAAATGGCATTTTTACATACACATATGTTCCCCAAGGTGTGATAAAAGCAGTCTTTTCACGATCCTCTAGGTGTATTGATATTTTATTGTAGCCATTGAAGCCATCCATAAAGCTATATAATGCATGTCGAGCCACTTCTTCAATGACCTGCTTTGCAAATGGCATTGGGAATCCATCTGGGATTGTCACCTTGTTGAGTGCTCTAAAGTCAACACAAATTCTGATTTTATTGGTATTCTTCTTTGGCACTATAACCATAGGTGAGAGCCACTCTGAATGTTCCACAAGAATAATGATTCCTGCATCCTCCATCTTTTGTATTTCTACATAAACAACTTCGACATATTTTGGGTTGAGTCTATAACTCTTCCCTCGTATTGGTTTGGCTCCCTCAACCAGAGGGATTCTATGCTCTCCATAATTGGCAGGCACTCCTTCTAAGTCTTTATAATGCCAGGCAAAAACATTTGTATAATGAGTCAATAATGATCTTACCTTTTCAAGGAGCCCTGGGTGGTTCCACAACCAAGTGGCCACCAAGACTGGCCGATTATTGTCTTGAGTGTCCAATTGTATTTCTCTGATAGGATTTCTCTCTACCATATTATCTTCGTGCTCATCTCCTTCCTTGTCTTCTTCCACTAGCTTTTCGTGCATTGCTTCATAAGTAGGGGTATTTTGGATTTCAATGTGTTCCTCCTTGTCCTGCATCCATCCTGCAGGTATTTCTTGAATTGGGAAAGAACACTCTTCACTAGAATCTTTTACCTTGCCTTTAGCTTTAGTAACTTCCTTATCTATGGTTGTCATATCCTCCTCCAAGTTGTATTTGAGGGGTGTCTTCCTGCCCCTTCTGTGGTCTGTGATGGGCTCTCCCAATCCATCAACCTAGACTTTTTCCTCATCCTCATCATAACCTTCAGACGTGCAAGAATTATTAAGAAAAATTCCAAAACAAGAGGAAGAGTTGCCTTCTTGGAGCCAATTTAGAATATCCTCTTCTTCCTCGAAATCTATTTGGGGTTGATCCTCTGATTCTGGTTCCATGCAAATGCCAACTGTTTGCATCATGATGGTGTCAGCTCTTACCCTTTCTTTTGTACCCACATAGTGTCCTTGCCCCAATCATGAATGACACTTGCATGTCTCAGCCATGGTCTTCCAATTAAGAGGAGAAATCCTCCTTCAACATGGGGCAATCTTAAAACCACAAAATCCAGAATGAATAGATTACCTTGTACTTCAAGTGGAACTTTTGGGATCACTCCCAAGGGCCTTACTTTGCTCTGATCTGCCAAAGTAATAATGAAATTTACAGGCCTTGAAGGGTGGAGTCCAATCTTTTCCATTGTATGTTCAGGCATCAAGTTAATGCCAGAACCACCATCCACAATAACTCCTTGAAATTCATGACCTTTGATAGATACTGTTGGCCGAGGACTTTTATAATCTGTAAGGGGTGCTTCCCCTACAATTTTTCCTTTATGTAAAATAGCAGTCTTTGCTACCAAACTTGTAGTGGAAGCCTCATCAATTATCTGCAAGAGTTCTGACCTGAATTTCCCATCCATCTTTATTAAATCAAATATATTAACCTCCTTTTTCATGGACTTGAGAAGTTTTGAAGCCTCTTATTCCTTAAGAGCATGGGCTCCAATTGACTTACCAAACTCCTCCTGAGCCCTGTTGAATGCATGCCCAATGGCATCACTAGTACCTATGGGATCTCCTTTTTGCCTTGTATTTGCACATGCACTGGCCTTGTCTTCAGAAGTCTCTTTGTCTTTGTTCAATCCATCAATTCTTGGTTGTTGAGCTATATCTACTTGAGCCTTTCCTTTATTTCTTGTCTGCACTGTAAAAGATTCTATTTCTTCTAACTACACCACCCTAGTAGATGGTGATGGCTCATTGACCTGATCTAACATTTCTTCTTTGTGTACAGAAATCATTTGAATATGGGGCCCAGATGAAGAGGCTTGATTCTTAGGACAACAATTTGTATAGTGGTCTCTAGCCTCTGAGCAGTTTTTGCAAGGAGGGGCATTTTCTAGTAGAGTGCACCTACTTTGATAGTACCCACATTCTCCACATTTAAAACAAATGATTGGCCTTCTAGGTCCATTTGCAAAATTATTCCTCTGTCTAGGGTTGTAAGTGTTACCTTGATTGGGTGCAGCCGCCATTACATTTGCTGGTGGTAGGGGTCCTCCTTGTGTCCAATATGTTGTTGCAGGTATTCCCCTTGATTGGCATTCTTGAGCCTCATGACGAGCTTTCCTGCATGATTGGCAAGTCACACTCAACAGAGGACATTCACTTACTATATGCCCTTGCTTGCTGCACATGGAACACCAAAGTCCACTCTTAATGCTACCTCCTTTGAGTTCTTGCAATTCCTATCGCAGTTGAGCCAATTCCTCTGCTTGGGCCTCCTCCTCCTTTTGGAGCTTTAGTGCTTCAATCTCCCTTCGCAACTGAGTAACACCATTCTGCTCCTCTTTGTGGGGCTTATTTCTTTTTAAGCCCTCCAGCTCCTTCCTTAGCTGGATTACCGGATCCTCCATTTCTGTGGAATATTGTAGTTGAGATGAAGTTGCTCACATTCCCACCTTTTCTCTACCTTTTGGTCAAAACCCACATGTTTTGAGCACTTTTATCACATGTTTTTCATCCACCACATTGTCCACATGGTCTATTCTCACTTGATCTTACCTTTATTATTCCAAATTCCCACCTTTTCTCTACCTTTTGGTCAAAACCCACATGTTTTGAGCACTTTTATCACATGTTTTTCATCCACCACATTTTCCACATGGTCTATTCTCACTTGATCTTACCTTATGTTTCATAATTTCCCATATGCACCCTCTGTAGCTCTATTGTTTGATCATTTTCACCCTCTCCAGACCCCATAATCATACTTTCAATCCCTCCCTTTACCAATTTTCCCAGACACAACCTTAACCCTCCCTACCCTATCCATCTCTTCCCCTCAGCCCTCCCCTCCACCTCCTTTCTACCCTCCCATTTCCCTCCTTTGCTTCTCCATGCCAAAAAACCCCCTTTTTGGTTCTTCTTTGGTGCTTGTTCTCTCTTGTTTCTGGTGGACTTGGTAGCTGTTCAGTGTCCTTTTTCAAGATCTTGCAGCACAAGTATCATGGTGTCCTATCTCCTCACAGTTTTGGTTGTAGCTCTCCGGGACGGAGAGCACATTAGGTGGTGGGCAACTGTTGAGCCCATAAATGTCATATTGGTCAAAGTCAACCATAGTCAAAGTCAAAAGGTCAAAGTCAATCTGGTCAAAGTAAAAAGTCAAGGTCAAAGTCAACAGGGGTAAAAGTCAAAGTGTTCGAAGTGCAGGTGTCAAAGTGCACAGGTAGTGCACAAGTATTATCCACAAAGGGCGAATTGGAGAAAGTGGTTGCAGGTTGCAGAGGTATTTCTCTAATTTCCCTAAGGTTCAAAAGTGTTGTTTAAAGTGTTTTGGAAGGTTCAGGTGAACCCTCCCTTATGTGCACATTTGAAGAGTTAAAAGGAAAATGTGAAGGTATGTGAAGCAGCAGCGTACGCAGAAGTAAAAGTATGGCCCCCAATTAAAACTTTTGGTTTTAATCTGAAGTCACTACAGGACAAAACATGGAGTCGTTGGCTGCCACTTGTAAAGACAATCTTGGGACATCAAAGTGAGCACCAAGATACTCTTGTAGTTAGGAGCATACGTGAATCGACACACTCAAATCAAGGCAAGGACTATTCTTCGACTATCCAAGTGTAAGCAAGAGAAAGCATAGTCTAAGTGGAGCAAGAGAGAGAAGTGCAAGAGACACACAGTGTGCGACATAGAGAAGTGAAGTGCAAGGTGTGCATGAAGAGTGACCAAGGAAGTGTGCAGAGGAGTGCTAAGCTAGTCCCCCAAGGATCCCATGGTCTCATTGAAGTGTGTGCGTGCTGACAGAAGGTATCCATCCCTCCCCCTTAGTGGAAGCTTTGTGCAAGGTGTGCACAAGTGCAAGCTTGGAGAAGGTGGAGGTTTGGTGCAGAGGAGGCCGATAGCAACAAGTCCCTTGGGTATTTGGTTTATTGTAATTGAGCACTCTTTGGGATTTTTCACAGAAGCATTGGATTGCATTGTCCTTCACATTGTATTTGTCTTATTATAATCAATCGATAGAGGCTTCCAGTGTGTATCTGTCTTCTCTTCTTTCCCTTTTCTCCTACAAACACTCAAATCCCTTCTTGTCCAAGAATCCCCCAACACCAGCCTTCTCTGCACCAGACCTCCACCTTCTCTAAGCCTACACTTGTGCACAACTTGCACCAAGCTTCCAATAAGGGGGAGGGATGGACACCTTCTATCAGTACGAGCACAGCTTCAATGGGACCTTGGGATCCTTGGGGTGACTAGCTTAGCACTTCTCTGCACACTTCCAAGTCACTCTTCATGCACACCTTGCACTTCACTTCTCTGCGTCGCACACTATGTGTCTCTTGCACTTCTCTCTTTTTCCTAGCTTAGACTATGCTCACCTTGCTTAGTCCTTCAAAGAATAGTCCTTGCCTTGATTTGAGTGTCGATTCACGTACGATCCTAACTGCTAGAGTATCTTGGTGCTCACTTTGATGTCCCAAGATTGTCTCTAAAAGTGGGCAGCCAATGAATCCGTGTTTTGTCATGTAGTGACTTTAGATTAAAACAAAATTTTTAATTGGGGGGCCATACTTTCACTTCTGCGTACGCTGCCGCTTCACATACCTTCACATTTTGTCTTTTAATTCTTCACTTGTGCACCTAAGAGAGGGTTCACCTTAACCTTCCAAAACACTTTAACAAACACTTTGAACCTTCGAGAAATTAAAGAAATACCTCTGCAACCCGCAACCCACTTCTGCAATTTTACCCTTTGTGAACAATTAATTGTGCACTACCTGTGCACCTTGACCCTCCAACTTTAAACACTATGACTTCACCCATGTTGACTTTGACCTTGAACATGTTGACTTTGATCGATTTGAATTTGACCTTTTGACTTTGATTGCAATTGACCTTGATTGTAGGTGACTTTGATCAAATGACTTTTATGGGCTCAACAAGAACAATCACAATTACAAAGACAACTATGCACGAGAGGGCTTCATTGACATAGGAGATTGATTGCATCCTTAAGGTATGTCATTTGAATGTGATAAATGCAGCAACATGTCAATCTATCTTTCAATCTCTTAACAAAATATGGCTTCAATGATTGAAATTTTCAAAGCTAGATACTTATCATTGAATGGCATTGTTTGAATCATATAGATAGCTCCATCTACATTACACAAACAAATGGCTATTAGTATTCATTAATTAGATTGTTACGAGTTTGCTATTACTAAGTAGCTGGTTCTTGGTTAGTTGTTACAATGTGTTAGTTTGTTACTAGTTAGCCCTTACTAAGTAGCTGGTTCTTAGTTAGTTGTTAGTAACTAGCTATTACTACTTAGCTTGTTAACAATTAGTTATTACTAAGTAGCTAGTCCTTGGTTATTTGTTTGTAATTAGTTATTACTAATTAACTATTACTAATTATCTTGTTACCAATTAGCTATTACTAAGTCGTTGGTTCTTACTTAGTTTTTAGTAATTAGTTATTACTAATTATCTTGTTACTAATTAGCTATTACTAAGTAGTTGGTTCTTGGTTAGTTGTTTGTAACTAGGTATTACTAATTAGCTTGTTACTAGTTAGCTATTACTAGGTGGCCCATTCTTGGTTACTTGTTACTAATTATCTATTACTAATTAGCTTGTTACTAGTTGGCTATTACTAAGTTGCTGATTCTAGGTTACTTGTTAGTAATTAGCTATTAATAATTAGTTTGTTACCAATTAGCTATTACTAAGTAGCTGGTCATTAGTTAGTTGTTAGAAATTATCTATTAATAAATAGGTTGTTACCAATTAGCTATTAATAATTAGCTTGTTACCAATTAGCTATTACTAAGTAGTTGGTTCTTAGTTAGCTTGTTAGTAATATTACTTATTAGCTTATTACTACTTAGCTTTTACTAAGTAGCTTTTTACTAATTATCTATTGCTAAGTAGCTATTACTAAAAAGCTATTACTAATTAGCTATCACAAATTAGCTATTATGAAATAGCTATTACGAATTAGCTATTACAAAGTAACTATTACTAATTAGTTATTACTAATTAGCTATTACTAATTACTATTATGAATTAGATATTAAAATTTAGCTATTATGAGTTAGCTATTACGAATTAGCTATTTCTTATTAGCTATTATAAATTAGCTATTACTAATTAGCTATAATTGATTAGCTATTATGAATTAGCTATTATAGATTAGCTATTACGAATTATCTATTAATAATTAGCCATTATTAATTAGCTAATATGAATTAGCTATTACTAAGTAGCTATTTATAAGTAGCTATTATGAATTAGCTTTTACTAATTAGCTATTACTAATTAGCTTATCTAATTAGCTATTATGAATTAGCTATTACTAATTAGATATTAGGGACTAGCTATTACAAATTAGCTATTACTAATTAGCTTGTTACTAATTAATTATTACTAAGTAGCTAGTTCTTGGTTAGTTATAAGTAATTAGTTATTACTAACCATGTTGTGATCAATTAGCTATTATTAAGTACCTGGTTCTAGGATAGTTTTTAGTAATTAGCTATTAATAATTAGCTTCTTACTAATTAGCTATTACTAAGGAGCGAGTGTTTTTGTTAGTTGTTTATAATAAGCTATTATTAAGTAGCTAGTTCTTGGTTAGTTGTTTATAATTAGATATTACTAATTATCTTTTATCAATTAGCGATTACTAAGTAGATGTTTCTTGGTTAGTCGTTAATAATTAGCTATTACTAAGCTTATTACTAGTTAACTATTACGAAGTAGCTAGTTCTTGGTCAGCTATTTTGTAATTAACTATTACTAGATAGTTTGTTACTAGTTATCTACTAAGTAGCTATTACTAATTAGCTTGATCTTATGCATTTCTTATTAATTATCTATTATTAAATAGCTTGTTCTAAATCAACTATTACTAATTGTTGGAAGATTTCTCCTCCAAATGCACAACAAGAAGCTTAGACCCTTCCCAAGACCTATCTACCCTCAGACCAATACTCACTAAAACTACTATATCTCACAACTCCCCAATCCAATCCACAAACCCTTTTAATGACAAAAGCTAGAGAGTAAGAGATTTCCAATGAGCTATGAATCACTAGATTTTGACACTTGTAGACCTACCAACTGAGTCACACAAGACAGCCCAGTTTTCCTAGCAAGTTTCAAGAGAGAACAACAGACAAAGAAATAGCAATATCTCATAGTACAAGAAACAGTTTGACCAAATTCATTTTGGAGTAGAATCCTTGCTTCATAAGATTTCCAGAAAGTATAAGAACTTTCAAAATCGAGCTTCTTACAAAGCGAAATTGAAGTCGTAATAGGCTGCTACAGAAATGGAGCACCCTTTGGAAAGGGTAGGAGAGATATACAAGAGAATAAGAGCATCTATGAGAGCCTATGGCTCAATGGCACATATATATGCAGCACCCCAACTTCCTAGCATCCACACAAGCCTTGAATGAGCTTGGATGGTCTTTATATAGCCATGAGAGCCGTCTATGACTCTTCATATGTCCTCCATATCTCTTCACATGCCCTCCTTGTCTCTTCACTTGCCTTATGACTTTGTCTCTTCATTGGAGTGGCTTTTGATGGTCCAATGCCTCCTTTTGGATAAGGTTGCACCTTTAACTTTATTCTTTGACTTTCCTAAGGTTCAAAATCCTTCAAATGGAGTTATTTTATGAAAAACAAAACTTGAGCTTGCCATTGGTTGCTTTAGTGGTTTGCATCCACTCATTCCAAACCTGTAGAATATTCAACAAATATTTTCTTTGCATCAAGTAGAGACCATCATTTTTTGTACATAACCTCAATGCCCAAGAAGTATTTGAGGATTCCAAGATCTGATATCTTGAATTCCTTCCCAAGCTTTGCCTTAATTTCTTTGATACCTGCATCATTATCACCTGTTATGATAAGATCGTCAACATCATGCATATGTATATAGATTCTCCATCAACCCTTTTGATGTAGAGGGAAGGATCTAAATCACTTGCAACATAAGCACACTTCATTAGGTACTCAACCAATCTCTGATTCCATGCTCTAGGTGCTTGCTTGAGTCCATACAAAGCCTTCTTTAGTTTACATACAAAATCATGCTTCTTTTCATCTTCATAACCTATGGGTTGATACATATAAACCACTTCTTCCAAATTTCCATTAAGAAAAGCGTTTTTAATGTCCAATTGATACATTCTCCATCTTTTAGAAGCTGCCACAGAAATCGAAGTCCTAATTGTATTCTTATTTGCAAAAGGACTAAAAGTTTCTTCATAATCAAGCCCATATGTTTGTGTGTAGCCCTTAGCTACTAACCTTTCTTTGTACCTTGTTAAAGATCCATCTTAATTCCTTTTGACTTTGTACACCCATTTGTTTGTGACTACCCTCATGCCTTCTTCTCTAGGTACCAATTCCCAAGTTTGGTTTTCCTTAAGAGCTTGAATCTCCTCATCCATAACATCTCTCCATTCCTTGTGTTGGCTAGCTTCCTCATAGCTTGACTGTTCCTTATCTTTGATAACTTGTGTCATATAAGCATAATGCTTTGCAATAAAGCTATCATAAGTGAGCTTTTGAATAGGATGTTTTACCCTTTCTAACCTCCTTTCACTACTTGTGATTGGATATTCCTTCAATGTCCATTTCTTTTGCACGTTAGCACCTCTTCAAATTCATCTTCATCTTCACTTGAATGAAAATCTCTTACCAACTTACCTCCATAACCTCTATTGTGGCTAGATTCTGATGTATGCTCTAACTCCTTTTGCTTGCCCTTCCATAATGATGAGCTTTGTGAAGGACTTGGCATACTTGGTCAACTCAATGTAGTGCTAACTTGCACTTGCTCTTCATATACCTGATCTGCATGTACAAAGTCTTCTTCCTACAAATCATTCATACCTCCATACCAAGGTTTTAACTCATCAAACACAACATCCCTTGACACTCTAAGATTTTTAGTGACCAGATTATAACACCTGTACCCCTTTTGCTCATTTGAGTACCCAACAAAAATGCATTTTCAACCCTAGCATCAAGTTTACCTTCTCTAACTTCCTGTGGGACATGAACATAGCATATGCAACCAAAAATCCTTAAATGAGACAAATCTGGTTTCCTTTGATAGTATACCTCATCTGGAGTAAGATCATGAACTCCTAAAATTGGTATCCTATTCATAATATATTTTGCTGTGGTTGCTGCATCAGCCCAATATGAGAAAGGTACATTCATCTCATTCAACATGCATCTAGCTACCTCCACAATTTGTCTATTCTTTCTTTCTAAAATACCATTTTGTTGAGGGGTATACCTACATGTGTATTGCCTCCTGATGCCTTCATCTTTGAAGAACCTTGTGAACTCATTGGAGAAATATTCTCCCCCTCCATCTGACCTTAGGGTTTTAATCCTATGACCTGTTTCATTCTCAACAAGTGCCTTGTATTTTTTAATACTTCAAACACATCTGATTTTTGCTTGATTATATACAGCCAAATTTTCCTTGAACAATAATCAATAAAGGTAACAAAGTACCTATTACCTACATGTGAAGGTTCTCTTGAAGGTCCCCATACATCTATATACACTAAATCCAAAACCCTTGGAGAAACATACTTGCTTGACTTGAAAGGCAACCTAGTTTGCTTCAAAAATTGACAAGCTTTACATACCTCATGTAGATGTGATGTTGAGAAGTTTGGAAGCCCTTTGACCAATGCACTTTTCTCCATGTTCTTTGGCTTTTCATTGAAGTGATGAACATTACCTTGTTGGGGTTTTGCTTGATATTGAGAGTAAACATCCTTCCATGCTTGTCTCCTTTTGCCACAAGATGAAATTCATTCTTTGGATCCTCTATGAAACAACCTTTGCTATTGAACTTCACTTGGTATCCTTTATCTACCATTTGACCAACAAAAATGAGATTCTTTGTAATAGTAGGGACATATAATACCTCAGATAGTGTCTTGCTCTTCTTGCCATCCTGAAACTTGACATTACCCATGTGTCTGATTTCATGCTTCGTGTTGTTACCTATCTCTACACATCCTCTTTGCTTTGGAGCGTGTAAATTGCAAAACATGTCCTCCCTACAAGACATATGATTGCTACATCCACTATCTATGTACCAAGTATCATCCTTCTCATGTTTACTATATCCATATGCATGACTCATGGCAAGAACTTGATCACTAGACTCATTTGAAGCATAGTTACCTTGAGCATTCTTCCTCCTTTGGTAGCATTCATTTGCCCAATGTCCTAGCTTCCCACAAATGAAGCATCCATTGCCTCTTGATCCTCTTCCTCTTCCTCTATTGTTTCTGCCTCTACCTCTTCCATTTGAAGATGAGCCTTCATTTGAGTCCTCTTGGTTGTCACTTGGCTTGCTTTGGCTTTGCCTTCCTCTTCCTCTACCTCTTGATGCTTTGCCTCTTCCTCTACCTGCATATAGCATTTGACCTTGGGCACCTTTGCCCTTGCTTCCACCTTGCAATGTTTCTTCATTAACCATTAAAGTGTTCAATTGATCAAAATCAGGCATGTTCTCCCTAGCATACAATGAGGATGTGAAGTTCCTCCACTTGTCAACATCTTTAAGACCATTACGTAAAAATGCAACCATGTCATCATCATCAATTGAATGTCCTATGGCTGCCAATGAATCTCTAATACCTTTTGCTTTAATCATGTAATCATGTATGGATTGGTTACCTCCTTTCTTCAAGTTGTTGAGCTCATTTTTGAGTTGTACCTTCTTTGCCTTTGTGTTTGTGGTGAACATCTTCTCCAAATATTCCCACATTTCCTTAGTGGTCTCCATGCTTTGAATGTGGCCTATCATTGTGTTGCTTACATGCTGAGATATCATAAACATAACCCTTCTATTTCTTACCTCCCTATTGTTGTAGTATGCCCTTGGGAAGCCTAAACCCTCACCATCTTGAATGGAAGCAAGAAGTAAGGCTCAAGAATGACTCTCCTTTCATCCACCCCATCCTCCAACATGTTCAATTACATGAGAGCACGTCGAACCAAAAGCTCCCTTCCTTACAAAAATGAGCCTCTATATATAGGCTAAGCACATTCCCCCATGTGCTCCTTTTGACTAGTAAAAAGGGATCACATGCTTTCTAACTAAAATATCTTTTGAGATTTTGCAAATATTCTTTCTCTAACTACCAAATACCAAGAACTAAAAGCATGGGGATTTCTTCAACGTGGGATTTCTAGATGTGTGCAGAAAGTGGCTTATTTACAAATCTTCTCTACCATAGTCTTTGGAGAAATATAAAAAAGGGCTTAAGAGGGTGTTCTCATGCGAAACTCTAGGTATATACAAAAAGAGGGTTCCTATGCACAAATGAAGATGTGTGCATACCCTAGACTCAACACCCTCCTCCCCCTAGACTTTGTCGTCCTTGACAAAGCTAAGATAGGATGGGCATACATTGCAGAATTGGTTTAGGTTTGAGTCTTTAGATCTTCAAATCAACAGTGACAAGTGTTCAAGTCATTCAATCTTTAGAGCTTCCGGTTTGCAAGGCTGAGCGACACAAACCCCTTGGGGGGCAGTCAGCCCAACTAGGTACACAGTAGCCTGTGTTGCCAAATACACAACAATTCTTCTCAGAAAGTCTTTAGAGGACCTGAAAACTGCAAGTCCAAAAACTCCATGTGCATACACAACCATTGCAAACAAGATAGAGCAAGAAAGGACACAACATACACAACACTTAGGATAGTATTCCTAACATAAAAAATGTACCAAACTTCCCACAGGATGGCTGGGGAAGTGGACACAGTCCCTAAAATAGGGCAGTCACATCTAAGTCAGCAAGTTCCCTGATCATCCCTTTTTTTCTATTTCATGATAACCATGCTTGTTCTTTGTAGCTCAAATCCAATATCTAATAGCACACCCTGAGTAAGAATTAGATTGACAGGGCACCACCAGCTTCGACATCCATCAAGCTTCCTGATTGGTGAGTGTGCACCATCACCAACATGTAGAAAGCACTTTTAGTATTTTGTTGTGTGTAGATAGGACTTGAGACATAGTTCCCCAGAAGGGATAGTCACGAAAGAAAGTCACAATCGGATCTTGACTGTCATCCCCGACCATATGAGCATACACGATCATACCAGAGTGGAGGACCCACTCTAAGAATCTCAGACACAACTATCTATACACAACAAAGCATCAACATATATTGCAAATCATCTTCTCCAAGTGAGGGCAAGGGCAACGGACACAATCCCCACTTGGGGCAGTCACACAAAATCCCAAAAACCCTGTGCCAGCCAATATCTGCTGAATATTCATATATAAACAATAAAGAAAGGAGCTGGAACCTTTTGAGGAGACATGTCATTTTTTCCATATCCAAGAGCAAATGACTTCCCCCATGCTCATAGATTAAGAATAGGCTGCCTAGCATGCATTCCTCCTACTGGAATACCTAAAAAAACCTGAAAAGGTATCATGCAAACCAAGTGGACTGATGTAATATGTTTGTTTTGGGACGCAATCCCCTTCGGAGTACTCGCCAAATCAAGCTAATTTGTCAAGAAGATCTGCTTGCCCCAGGTTGTTCCCATGTGAAGGTGTGGACACCATCCCTTTGGAGGGCAGTCACAAAAAGCTCCAAACCTCGTTGTCATCAACTTGCCCACAAAAAACATGTGAGTACACATAACTACCAAGTCATCATGAAGAGGCATGGAAGTTGATGTAATATGCCTGTGTTTGTACCTATTCATGTAACCAGGAGTTCCCCTAGACACAGCCAAGTAGACCACCAAAAATGTCAATTAGATTCTAAATTTGAAGGCCAAGCATGGGCACAATCCATGGTAGTTTCTCTATCATGCAATGTTGTTGAAATAATTAGGCAAAAATTGTGATTTGACCTTGCTGAGATTCTTCTTCTGAAAAGCCTTAATGACATTCAGCTCGAAAACCATAACCAATTTATAGTATGAATATTGTTTACAAAACATCTTCATAAGCTGAAGGGCTTTCAAGCTTTTCTTTAAAAACATCCCAAAAAACAAAACAATAGTCTGTGTTATAGCAAGTGGGATGATGTAGCACACATGCAGCTATTCCTCAGTATGAAAGTAGAAACACCAAAATGAAGTTTAACTCCCTCTATGCTTGTTGGTCAATTACCTCTACAACTGGAGAACCTACCTCAGAAAGTGGAAGCAGTGGGCTTGAGATGTCCAGCTTTCAAAAAGTTTTTGTTTGGAGGCAGCACCTAGAAATGACCTGCACTTCTTAAGAAACACAAAGGAGCATATAAGCTATGAACTGTCATCAACAACTGTAGTGTTTCGAATCCTTAAATAGTTCAAGTCCATGCAACTAGACAGCAGGATGTGCACATAAGATGCAAAGAATAAATCATGTAATACTACTTCCCCAAGATGGCTAGGGAAGTGGACATAGCCCTGGTGTCCATATGCCAATTATGCATGACATTCCATGAATCCTTCCTCGTACAGATGCTATAAGTACATATAACACCAGCATATCTCTCTTGATCTTCATGATAAGCACATGATGGAACCAATTTTAGGTCAGCAGAGGTACAAAGAGTTGAAGGGATTCAGGCATTCCCAAACATATCCAGCTCATGGCCTGCTCCAAAGTCTCCATAATCTTCTCAAGAGGATCACCCCCTTGTGCAGGTTCTTCTCTGCATTAATCAAGTAGCATAAAAGTATACATTGTGGGTGAGTATGGACTCGTCTAAGCTACTCTAGACACCTCTTTCTTGTTTGCTACTTAGGAATTGAAAGCAAGAAACAATATATGGCTGAAGAGTGCTTGTTGTGGTTGCAACAAGTTTAGGGCTCACAACACGATCTTGAAAGTATGCTTGGATAGATAATGATAGGAAAAGAGCCAATCCAACAATAACATCATGAAGATTTAGGATCACTGAACCTGAGATTCTAGTGTAGTCAGCAATGCCCACATCATGCATAGAGGACCAGCCACAATACCATGTGAGTAAAGACCTGTCATAGATATAGCAAGCATTTTGTCTCAACATTTTCCAACACCTTTATCGGCCCAAGGTAGCAACCACATTTCTGCACCCAACCTTTTGGCAACAGAGCACCGAAAGAGCTCCAACCCTGAGCCTTTGTTAGTAGCACCTTGTCAGCAATCACATATCGAGCTTATGAGTTCAGATGGAGTTCCTTTGTTTAAGACTCCCAACTGTCCTTCTCCTGAGAGGTCACATCAGGGGCTGCTACCTGAGGCAAGGAGAAGCCTCAGAGGAAGATAGGGAGCTGCTGAGGTGTTGCATAAATTTCCAAAGAAATGATTTATGTAATGATAGTAAAGGATGCTAGAATTGTGGTAAACCTAGACACTTTGAACGTGATTGCAGGTTGAAGAATCAAAATAATAGAAGGCAACAAAACAACTATGCATCCACGAGTGCAGATGATTTTGAAAGTTGTTCATGGTTCAACATCACATGATGAATACAATGTCTACTGGTGTTTCGAAATTGAATGATAATGTCTGGTATGTTGATTTAGGTGCTTTAAATCACATGACCAATCATGCAGAATGGTTTAGTACTTTGCAGAAATTGCAAGTTCCTCGATTTGTTGAAACAGAATAAAACATCACACCCTATTGAGCATACAGGAAACATAGCATTGTCCATGGAGGAGGGGAAGGTAAAACATCTTGCCGATGTGCTGCATGTTTTAAATATAACAAAGAATCTGGTTTCTGTTGGACAAATGGTTGACCAAGGATTATAAGTCAGGTTCAATGCGGATGGGTTATATGCAGAAGAATACAAACGGGATGGAAGATTGATTGCCAAAGGAAACAAAGTGGGTAGGATGTTCACCTTAAATGTGAAAATTCCTGAAACGAATGCATCCATGTTTGTAAAAGGTGCAGGAGTTATTGCTGATATAAAGATGTGGCACAGACAGATTGGACATGCAAACCTGCAAAGGTTGAAATTGATGCAGTCAAAGGAGATTGTCCATCGACTAACAAATTTCAAAGTTGCAGAGATGCAAAAGGTATGTGCAGCATGTCAATTTGGTAAACAATCAAGATCATCGTTTCCACATGACAAGCATGTTAGTAAGAAGATGCTAGAAATAGTACTTACAGATGTTTGGGGTCCTACAAAGACCACACATATGGGCAGTTGCAAGTTTTATGTTACTTTCATTGATGACCATACACAAAAAGTGTGGGTATATTTCATGAAAGAGAAGAGTGTTCACTCACTTCTAGAATTTTAAAGCTATCATGGAAAAGAAGACAGGGAAGTATATTCAATTAAGGTATGATGGGGGAGGTGAATACATGTCACATGAGTTCAACAACTTTCTTAGTCATGGAATTTGACGTCAGTTTTCATGCAGGTACACACCACAACAGAATGGTGTTGCTGAATGCAAAAATAGACATATTGCAGAAATAGCAAGAGCCTTGATGGCTGAGAAGAATATGCCTCATTGTTATTGGGCAGAAGCTGTGCATACGGTTGTATACATTATGAACAGAACTCCAACTCCTACTGTACATCAAGTTACACCTGAAGAAAAGTTCACAGGTAAAAAGCCAAATTTATCACATATAAAAGTTTTTGGTTGTATTGCATATGTACATGTTCTAGATGAGCTGAGGATGAAGCTTGATCCAAAATCAGAAAAATGTGTCTTCATTGGGTACTCCCTTGAGCAAAAGGGATATAAATGTTATAACCCACTCACATGATAGGTGAAGGTGAGCAGAGATGTGGTATTTGATGAAATGTCAAGCTTCTATGCAGATACCAAAGAAGGGTTGAACCTTGAATAAAGAAAATGCTGAAAAATCAAGTGCAGAATCTCAAGTTTTGAGTGGACTGGATGCATCACCAAGCAATAGTTCCAACTCAAAACCATGTAGTGGAAGGCTACGTGGAAATTTTAGTCCAGCAAATTCATCAAATACATCCAAGAAAGGTAAAGAAAAGCTTTTTGCTGGTCATAAAGCATGTGCACGCTTTGAAGACATTGATGGAGATTCAAGTGGTTTAGAAAAGAGTCTTGATGAGGAACTTTGATTGCCCTTTGTGAAGACTCTAGGAGTTAGAAAGGCACATGTAGACGATACAAGGAAAAGTGACCCAAGACCAAGAAGATCTGGGAGAATGCGAAATTCTGTACAATGATTAACATGCGATAGTTACATGGCTCATCATTGTGCCTACATGACAAAGGTAATACAAGATGCTGAACCTTCTTGTTTTGAAGATGCAATTGGAAATGCAAATTGGGAAAAAGCTATGGATGAGGAGATGACTGCACTTTATGGAAATGATACATGAAAGCTGGTTCCATTGCCACAAGGAAAGAAATCCATAGGTTTCAAGTGGGTTTACAAGGTAAAGCACAATGCTGATGGTAGCATAAGCATGTATAAAGCATGTTTGGTAGAAAAAGGATATGCACAAACTTATGGCATTGATTATGAGGAAACATTTAGCCCTATAGCTAAAATGTCTACTATCAGAACACTTGTTGCATTAGCTACAACAAAAGGGTGGACTTTGCATCAAATGGATGTGAAGAATGCTTTTCTACATGGTGAGTTATAGGAAGAAGTATACCTGGACCAGCCAGAAGGATATGAAGATTCAAATCATCATGAATATGTTTGTATGTTGCAAAAGGCTTTGTATGGGTTGAAGCAAGCTCCTTATGCATGGCATGCAAGGATTGCTGATTACTTAACCACCATTGGGTTTTCTATGTGTGATGTAGATCATTCACTATATACAAGAAAGGGTGATGATGGCATCACAATAGTGGCTATCTATGTTGATGACTTGATTGTAGGTGGTGACAATGAAGAAGGCATCAAAGAGGTAAAGCAACTTCTCATGCAAGAATTTGACATGAAAGATCTTGGTGTGGTGTGCTAATTCTTGGGCATTGAGTTTATACATACAGAAATAGGTATATGGATGTCGCAAAGGTAATATGCCTTGAATATGCTACAAAAGTATGGTATGGCTGATTGTAAGCCAATTTCTGTGCTATAAGATCAGAATTTGAAGTTGGATACTACATCAGGTGAAGCATTGGAAAATGCTACTATGTATAGGAAAATTGTGGGAAGTCTTATAAATCTCACAATTACAAGGCCTATTCTAAGCTATACTGTTGGAATTGAAAGTCAGTTTATGTAGGCTCCTAGGAAGCCACATTTGGATGCTCTGAGGTGCACTCTACGTTATGTGAGTGCTACTTTGGATTATGTATTGTTTTATGAATCTTGTGTAGATTTCAGGTTCACGGATACACCGATGCAAATTGGGCTGGTAGCATTCCAGATAGAAGATCTACTAGTGGCTTTTTATTCTCACTTGGGAGTGCAGCTATTAAGCTATTACATGGAGTAGCAAGAAGCAACCCACTGTTGCTCTATCGAGTACAGAGGCTGAGTATAGAGATGCTACAATGGTCTAACATAGTGATAATGCACCTCAATGTGCTTAGTGCGAGCATGGAACACAGGGTTCCTTGCAACACCAATGCGCTCTGACTATCACTGAAGATGGTGGTGGCAGAAGTCTGACCACCACCCAAATCAGCCATAAGGCGTCTGAGCCACACACACTCAGCTGTCGCTGTGAAAGCTGCCCTATACTCAGCCTCACAACTGGAAGTGGCCACAGTAGGCTATTTCTTGCTCATCCAAGATATACATGAGCTACCAAGCATGAAGCAAAAGCCACTAGTGGACACACGAGTGTCATAGCAACCAGCCCAATCAAAGTCAAAAAAAGCATGCAAATCTGGCGGTAGTGATCCCCCCTTGGGATAAAACAACCCAAGTAGTCGAGTACCACGCAAGTAGCGAAAGATGCGCTTAACCACCTGCCAATGCTTGACTCTTGGGCAATGCATAAACCTGCTCATCTGTGAGATAGCAAACTAAATATCTGGCCATGTAATGCACAAGTAAATCAAGCATCCAACAGCCTGCTGATAGAGAACAGCATCAAGTGCATCTCCAGCATCATGAAGACTCAATCGTAAACCTGTCTCCATAGGAGTGGCAATAGGCTTACAATCTTCAAGGCCAAAATGCTGCAATAATGTGTCAATATATTTCGTTTGACACAAAGCCATTCCACCATCAATTTGCATAAACTAAATGCCCAAATAGTGATGCAAATGCCCCAAATCAGACATCTCAAATGAGGCATGAAAATCAGCCTTAAAATCAGCAATATGCTTCTCAATAGGACCAGTGAGCAGCATGTCATCCACATAGACAACAATGATCAGAGGCATATCATTAGCACGCTTAACATATAAGGTGCTTTCAGTTGGACTGTTCTCAAAACCATGTGCAACCATATAGGCATGTATCTTCTCATACCAAGCACGTGGTGCTTGCTTTAAACCATATAATGCCTTCTTTAACCTGCACACCTGGTTTTCATGCCCTTTCTGCACAAAGCCACAAGGCTAAAAAACATACACTTCTTCATGCAAGTCACCATTCAGAAATGCTATTTTAATGTCCAACTGATGTACATTCCAACCATGATGGGCTGCAAGTGCACAAATGCTCTGAACAGTAGTCATACAACATGTAGGTGCAAAGGTCTCATCAAAATCAATGCCTCTTTCCTGCGCATAACCCTTTGCAACAAGCCTAGCCTTATACCTGTCAACTGTACCATCAGGTTTATGCTTCAGCTTGTATACCCACTTAGTGCCTATGGCCTTCTTGCTAGGAGGCAAGTCACATAAAGACCATGTACCATTCTTCATTATAGCATCATATTCAGATTGCATAGCAGCCATCCAATTTTCTGAATTTTGTGCGTCATCAAAAGAAACAGGCTCATTCTCATCACAGAGACTAGACGCAGCCATAGCATAGCAATCTGATGCAAAGGAGGCACTATGAGAGCCTGAACGAGTACGATATGACAAAGGTGCATCTAATTTGCTGTCACGCAAAGTCTGCAGTAGCCATTTTGGCATAGTTTTTGCTTGCTCAATATCAGCTCTCTCATCAACAAGTGCATCATGTAACTCTGCATTAGAAATGGAATGATCTGCATCATCATATGAAACCTGCAAAGGATGAGAAGTTGCCTCATTGGGACCAGCAGTAGACTGTCCACCTGTAAAAAGAGGCATCAAAGTATCATACATGTCTTTGGAGCTAACAGATGTCTCCTTCATACATGAAAGGAATGGTTGAATAGCATCTTCCACAAAGACAACATCACGGCTAACCAGAATGCATTTGGTATGTGGATGATACAGACGATAGCCTTTACTTTCAGAACTGTACCCAACAAAAATACATTTTACTGCCTTATCATCCAATTTTCTGTGATGTTGTTCAGGCACTAGTGCATATGCCAAACAACCAAAAACACACAGATGAGCAACAGATGGCTTGCGGTCATGCCAAGCCTCATATGGAGTGATAGACTGTAGCGCTTTAGTGGGACACCTGTTCAGTACATATGCTGCACACATGACAACCTCAAGCCAGAAACTATGTGGTAAAGCTTGACTTTTGACCATGCACCTCGCCATCTCCATGAGTGACCTGTCCTTTCGTTCAGAAACTCCATTCTGTTGAGGTGTATACGGCACTGTACACTGGTGTTTCATCCTACGTTCAGCCAGAAATGCATTAAAATCAGAAGACATATATGCCCCCCCTCGATTAGAACGGAGGGTGCCCATTTTACATGCTAACAGATTTTCAGCCAAAACCAAAAACTGTTTAAAGCACATGAACACTTTGGACTTTGCTTTGAGTGGATATACCCATGCATGCCTGGAAAAATCATTAATGAAAGTCACGAAGTAAAGGTAATTTCCAAAAGAGGGTGTCTGCATAGGACCACAGACGTCACTATGTACAAGCTTCAATTTCTAAGTAGCCCGAACTGAACCATCTTTCGGAAATGAGAAACGCTGCATTTTGCCCAAAATATAGCCTTCACAAACATGTTTTCCAGGTGCCTCAAGCTTGGGCAAAGAAGACACCATATTAGACTTCTGTAGGCGTAGCAAACTAGCAAAATTCAGATGACCAAAGCGTGCATGCCAAAGCTTTGCATCTGACATAGCCTGAGAATCATGTACTGCACATGCCAAATCATTCACAGATCTTTCATAGACTATGAGATTATATAGCCCATCACATAAAATGCCACAAGCAATAATAACATCACCATTTGGTAGATCATGAACTGTACATTTTTCATCAACAAATTTCACAACCAAGCCAATCTTGGCTAATGCAGAAACTGATAACAGATTCTTCTTGATCCCTGGCACAAATAGAGCATCTGATAAGGTGAAAGAACTACCATCAGCAGTAGTCAGAATGATCTTACCAACTCCCATAATAGGATAAGAGGTGTTTTTGGCACATGTGACAGTATTCCCTGTAGGGGCAGGCTCGAGTGAAGAGAAGAAATTGCGCTGCGAGGTAATATGTTTGGTCGCCCCACTGTCAAAGTATCAAACATCTGAGTCTACTACAGACATGCACTGCTCATGAGAAGATGGGTCAAAACTGCAAACAATAGTAAACACCCATTCTTCTTCCTGCACAAGATTAGCAGACTCTGTTTTTTGTGTAGAGGCTTCTGCAACAACCATTCCAGCCTCCTTTTTCTTTGCCTCTTTTGCAGCCAATTTTGGACAGTTCTTTATGATATGATCATTCCCTTTACAGTACGTACAAAATAATTTCTGCTTTTCTGATTTCTTCTCATCTTTATCTTCCTTCTTTGAATATGCAAAATTAGCAGATTTCTGCTTACTAGTTGAAGAGCTCCATTTTCCTTTGCCCTTCTGACTAGCCAGGAAAGCTTGATCTACAATTCGCATAATGGACCTGTTTTGCCTGGACTGGTCTTCTTGCAACAGAACAGAGACTAACTCCTCAAGTGATAAGGCATTTGGATTGCCTTTCATCATCAACCGAAGAGTAGAAGCAAAACTCTGATATGAATCAGGAAGACCATTCAGAACAGTCTGCACAAGTGAGCTATCTGGTATAACCTCATCAGTAGAAATCAACTGTTCCTTCAAGTCTTTGATCTTTGTCAGGAAACTGTCCATAGAATCACCTTAATTCATGTGCTCACTCTCCAACTATTTTCGGAGGTAAGCAATACGAGCCTCATTCCTAGCTTGGTACAATGTGGTAAGTGTATCCCAAGCATCCTTAGCTGTTCTGCAAGAGCGAATGTGAGGAATAATGGCACGTTTGATAGACAAAGCTATCAATGCATGTGCTTGGACATCTCTGCCATCCCAGCGAATCTGCTCTGCAGTAGGTGCAACAGAAATAGTAGCACGAACAGGAATCTGCAGAATATCATCTTCGACACCGTCTTCATCAGCTCCAGTACCTGTATTTGCAGTACTTGTAGTCAGAGGTGTAACAGGATGTCTTTCAACACCCTACACAATGTTCCACAATCCTTTTGCAACCAATACATGTCGCATCATATAAGCCCATAATGGGTAGTTGGTACCATCCAACTTATCCTCAACAGCCAACATACGGAATACATCACTGCTTTCAGCCATGGCCGGTGACTAAAATACCTTGATGCAGAAAATTGACTGTATCTAAAAAAGTTGAACATAACTGCCCCAACGAATTCTTCTAGACCTGTAGCAGACTTTGAGATGCTTATATTGGCAAAAAGAAACTGGTATATACCTCTGACACAAAAAGACAAAATAGCCTGCACAAGCACTGTGGTAGTGTGTTTGGAGGCCGAAACGAGCTCAGATCGCGATTTCGGCACCACACAGCAAAGCTGTTTTGATCTCGGAAACACATTGAGTATGCTCACCAAATTTCGTGCGATTCTGAGACTGCAAACAGAGGAGTGTCGATGGCGCCCTAGATGAAGCGATGACCTGCTCTGATAGCAATTGTTGGAGTTAGACGTCTGCGGAAGCACGCGAACATCACATGGAAGAAGAAGAAGCTTGGAGCACAACACACAATACTGAATGTATTACTAGAAAATGTACTAAGATAAGTAGCCCATTAGGGCAATAGGCGTATATACAAGCCGGGGGAAAAAAACCTCCTAAAGAGGGAAAAAAGTACCCCGACGGTCCTAGTGTGTTCACACATATCACTACCTAAATATATCAACATTTACATAATTTGAAACTTGTACCATACATAAAACAAATGTTCGCAACATTCTCCCCCTCAAGTTTCAAAGGGTATTTCCTTCATGCCAAGAATATAGTTGAATCTTTGAAGCTTTGGTCCATCCAAGGATTTGGTGAAGATATATGAAACTTGATCCTTTGTTCCCACAAAAGAAACTTGTACTTCATTGTTTATGGCCTTCTCTCGAACATAATGATAGTGAACCTCTATATGCTTTGTTCTAGCATGAAAAATAGGATTTGAGGTCATATGAATGCTGCTCAAGTTATCCCCATATATCAGTGGTACATCAACCTACACATTCAAGTCATGAAACAACTTTTTAAACCACATAACCTCAGTAGTAGCCAATGCTAAACCTCTATACTCAGCCTCTGTAGAAGATAAAACAATTGTAGGTGTGTCCTTGAACTCCATGCTAATGTCTTGTTTCTTGCTATTACCACATATCCACTTGTGGATCTTCTGTCATCTTTGCTTCCAGCCCAATCTGCATCACTAAAGACTTTAAGAGTTAGATCAGCATCATGACTATAAAATAATCCTTTGTTCATGGTACCTTTCAAATACCTAAGCACTCTTTTCGTTGCATGCATATGAGGTACTCTAGGCTCATGCATAAACTGTGACAATACTCCCATTGCATAGCATATATCAGGTCTAGTTTTTGTTGCATAAATCAAAGATCCTACCATGGATCTGTAAGCATTCATATCATGCAACTCATCACCTTCCTTTGCACTCAACTTTACATTACATTCCATTGGAGTGGAAAAAAATTCACATTCCTGCATACCAAACCTTTTCAACATATCACATATATACTTTCTTTGTATCAACCACATACCTTCATCGCCATACACAATTTCAATCCCAAGAAAGTATCTAAGCAAACCAAGATTTGAAATTTTAAATTCCTTTCCCAAATTACCTTTTATCTCTTCAATTGCTTTTGCATCATTCCCTGTAATCAACAAGTCATCCACATAAATGCATACATAGACACACATGTCATCTACATGTTTTACATAAAGTGAAGGATCAGCATGACTCGTTATGTATCCTTGCAGCATAAGATACTTTAACAACCTTGCATTCCATGCCCTTGGTGCCTGTTTAAGACCATACAATGCCTTCTTTAACCTGCATACATGATTAGGACATTTTGCATCCACATAACCATCTGGTTGTGACATATACACTTCTTCATTTAACTCACCATTAAGAAAGGCATTCTTTATATCAAGTTGATATATATACCATCTTTTTCTTGCAGCTAAAGCCAACAAAGTTCTCATCGTTGCCGTGTTTGCTACTGGACTAAATGTTTCCTCATAGTCCAATCCTTGAGTTTGATTATATCCTTTTGCTACAAGTCTAGCCTTATATCTTGAAACACTACCATCACTATTTCTTTTAATCTTAAAAACCCACTTGCAACCAATTACCTTTTGTTTTGGTGTCTTTGGAACTAAATTTCAAGTCTTGTTATCCTTTAGTGCTTCCATTTCTTCTCTCATTGCTTTCTCCCACTTTTCATCTCCTTTTGCCTCATCATAACATGTGGGTTCATTTTCCTGCTCAACTTTTGTCATAAAAGCATAATGAGTATTCATGAAAGATTCATAAGTATACCTTTGAGGTTGCTTACTCACTCTTGAAGTTCTTCTTACCTCCAATGTAGATGCTTTTCCTTTCTTATCAGGAACCTTTGATGATTCTCCATACTCACATACATCACTAATTTCCTCTCCTTCATCATTAACTTCAACAAGTTTGAGTTTACCTTTGCTTTTAACACTTGGAGGTGACTCTTGCCTTAATCTTCCATTGAAAGGTAGCTCTCTTTCTTCATCCAAACCACTTTTCTCATCATTTAAACTTCTTGTGGGCTGAGGTAACTCATCTCCTTCACCTGTATCTTCTTCATCTCCATTTATGACCTGCAAACTTTTCTTATCTACATACCATGAAAGTGATTCATCAAAGTTTTCATCTCTTGAAACAACCACCTTATTGGTATGAGGATTATAACATCTATATCCTCTTTGAGTATCTGCATAACCAATAAATATACACTTTTCTGATTTCACATCAAGTTTTGATCTCACTTCACTAGGTACATGTACATAACATACACAACCAAATACCTTCAAATGACTTACACTTGGTTTCCTTCCATGCCATACCTCATATGGTGTCAAATGATGAACTCCAGCAGTAGGTACTCTATTCGTAATGTACACACTTGTGCTAATAGCTTCAGCCCAAAAAGAATTAGGCAAACACATATCATTTAGCATGCTTCTAGATGCTTCTGCTATGATTCTGTTTCTTCTTTCTGTGACTCCATTTTGTTGTGGAGTATACCTGCATGTAACTTCTCTTTTGATACCTTCATCATACAAAAAATCAGTAAAAGCTTGAGAGAAATAATCTCCCCCTCCATCAAATCTTAGCTTCTTAACATATCTTCCTGTTTGCTTCTCAACAAATGATTTAAAATTTTTGAAAAAATCAAAGACTTCACTCTTATGTTTAATGAAATACACAAATTTCATTCTACTATGATCATCAATGAATGATACATAGTACTTATTACCAGCCAAGGATGCCTCTTTAGTAGGACCCCATACGTCCATGTGTATAAGATCTAGCAATCCACTGCGTACATAGCTTGAATGCTTGAAAGGCTGTCTACTCTACTTACCCATTTGACATGCTTCACAAAGATGCACCATATGTTGCTTAGTAAGATCAGGTAATCCTTCAACAATCCTCTTCTTTGATAGCTCCTTTAACTTGTGTACATTCATGTGTCCAATCCTTTTGTGCCATAGATCAAGCTCTGCTATTCGATGCATAGCATAAGAGAAATAGTTTGTATGATTTGGGTTTACCTTGAATGTAAACAATCTACCTTGTTTTTTACCTCTAGCAATTAACCTTCTTTGCTTTGGATCCTCAATGAAGCAACCTGCACGATTAAATCTTATTTGCAGACCTTTTTCTACCATTTGACCAACTGACATCAAATTCTTAGTGATCGTTGGCACATAAAGTACATCCTTCAAGCAATTTGTCTTGCTCTTATCCTGCATAACAACGTCTCCAACCTGCAAAATCTTATGTGTTGTATCATCTCCTATTTCAACATGACCTTTACATGAAGGATTATGCATATTAGAAAACCATGAAGCATCATGTGACATATGGTTAGAGCAACCACTATCTACATACCATACATCACTATTGCAATTCATCTTAGTTTCTACATTCATCATAAGAAGAGAATCATAATCATCAATTTTACCTTCAATTGCATAATTTCCTTGTTGTTTACCTCTTCTTGAATACCCTCCTCTTTGATTACCACCTTGATTATTTTTTTGATAGCAATCTTTGGCATAGTGTCCATACCTTCCACATATATAGCAGTTGTTGTTATCTTCACTCCTTTGTCTTTGATTATAGTTGTAGTAGCCTCTTGTACCTCTAGCACTTGATCTTCCTCTTCCTCTTGTGTTGAAGAAGCCACTTGAAGTCCCTTGATCATCGCTCCTTCTTCCTCGACCTCTATTTGAACCTCTTCTTCCTCTGTTTCCACCTCTTGATGATCCTACATAAAGAGCTTGTCCTTGAGATCCTTTTTGATTTGAAGTAGAGCCATTTAGATTCATCTCCTCTGTGACCATGAGAGCAACAAGCTGATCAAAGTCTGGTAATTCTCCTCTAACATAAACTGAAGTAATGAATGGTTTCCATCTCTCATCATCCTTGAGTCTGTTGAGAGTATGTGCAACCAAGTCGTCGTCCTCCACATGAGCTTGAATTGATCCTAGTTGATCTGCAATCTCTTTAACCTTCAACAAGTAATCATTGACCGATGTCCTTGTATCTTTCTTTATGTTATTCAACTCATTTTTGAGTTGAATCTTCCTTGCTCTTGTACCTGTAGCATACAACCTTTCCAATGCAAGCCAAACATCTCTACTTGTGTCTAGATCTTGTATGTGTCCTACCATTGAATCTTGAATATTTTGTGATAAAATGAATATAATGCTTTTGTCTCTTTCATTCCAAAGTCTAAACTCCCTGAATTGATGCTGATTTGGATCCTCTGGTAATATAGGTTTGATATCAGTTCCATCAATCAAACCATACAAGCCTCTACCTTGCAAGTATGTTGTGATTCTAAATCACCATGCTTGATAATTGTTCTTATCAAGCTTCTCTATTTGTGCATGTTGATCGCCCATTGTGTAAATACTAAACTTCCTCCTTTAACCCTCCTTTTGGATATGTGTGATAAGAAGAAGAATGAGATTTACCTTTGTAATAAATTTTATGTGCCTTTCTTTGCTTGGATGTTGCTTGAGATGCTTCCTTGCTATCTCCTTCTACCTTTGTGTAGTGTCGATGATGAACCTCTACTCCAATAGCTTCAAATTCTTCATCAAGGTATTATAACCTTCTTCAAACTTCAATTCCTTGCTCTAATGCCAATGTTGGAGTTTATTGACCTCCAAAATATAGCTAGAAGTAGGTGGAACCCCCTAGGAATAAGTTGACCTTCTCACAAACTTCATCATAGAAAACTAGTCATGCTTGCAGAGCTTACTATTCTCTATTGGCTTAGAATTTTTTAAAACAGCTTTAACCACATATAATAGAGACCAAGAAATTTCCAATGAGCCAAAGAACACTCATTTTGGATAAATACATAAGGAGACATGACCTCTGCAAGTTTGAGGTTTAATGGAGACCTTCAACAGGGGGTGAACCCGAGAATACACACTACTTGCAGAGAGTACGGATCTCAGCTCACGAACCCAATGATGATGAAAATTAACAGTATGAAATTAGACAATAAGAGATTTCAAATGAGCTATCAAACATGTAATTTGGATATATAATGAGGGAGATACAAGCTCTGCAATCTCTGCATACAAAACTACAGCAACGTAGAGATACACATATGACTCTCTTGGACTTCCCACAAGATCACGAATTCTCTCCTCCTTTTATAGCATGGGAAACTAATCTAAAACCTTCCTAATACATCTAAATTTATGGTAGACACTTGGGTGGAGATATTACATGACTCGAGTTCTCAAATAAGCAAAGTATTGATGGACTTTGAGAACCAGCCACATCGACCTTCCACTAGGACACCACTAGAGCTCCCTTGTGACTCACTAATTTGACTCACCATCTTCTAGAACTCACTTGGCATTTTTGCTATCTTTTATGAAAAATATGAGCCTTCTTGAAGTATTTGAAGACTTCCCAAAGGTATTTACATAATTTGAAACTTGTACCATACATAAAACAAATGTTCGCAACATGGGAGTGCTTAGTCAGTTCATGCACTCACCGAGAAGATCACATATGGATGCGGCTAAGAGAGTACTTAAGTATCTCAAAGGTACAATCAACGAAGGTATATTTTATCCTTACTCTTCAGATTTGGATATCAAAATCAATTCAGATGCAGATTGGGTAGGAGCTAAGGATGATAGAAAAAGTACATCTGGTTACTTAGGATTTGTAGGTTCGAAGCTAGTGTCATGGAGTTCCAAGAAGCAACCAACAGTTGCTTTATCCTCAAGTGAAGCAGAGTACAGAGGCTTGACCATAGCAACTCAAGAGGCAATATGGTTAAAAGCATTGTATGCAGATTTGGGACTTGTGAGTTCCAAACCTCACATATTTGGAGATAATGTAAGCTCCATGCATCTAGCGGCAAATCCGATTTTCCATGTGAGAACCAAGCACATAGGAGTCCATTACCACTTCATCAGGGAGAAGCTCATGGCAAAGGAGATTGACATTTCTTTTGTTCCAACTGAAAAGCAAGTAGCAGATATGATGACGAAGGCACTTGATGGAATAAAGCTTTGTAGATTCAAAGCTATGGCAGGTATTCAACCTATCAGAGAATGAAGACTCAAGCATACTTTAGCTTGAGGGGGAGCTGTTGGAACATCAAGCTTACACTATGCTTGAGGTGGATTTGATCTACATCAAAGGCTATCACGTCGAAAGAATATCCGTTGGAGAGTTCTTTTTCTTATGCTCATTTATTGTATTTTTTGAGAGATTTTTGATGATTCATTTACCATTGTAAAAGCCTTGAGCTTTACACATGTAAAGGTAGAAAAATCCCATGAATTTTTGCTGGTTGAAGTTGCATTTAATCAAGCAATCAATCACCTAAAAGTGGATCAAACTAGATCTTCACTTTTCCTAGATTGTAGGAAAGTGAATTGATTCCCTCCAACAACCATTCCCACCTTCATTTGAATTCAAAATTAACTTGTAGAAGTCGTGGAACACTCCTAGAGTCTATATAAAGACTTGAAATCACTTGTACAATACATGGAAGCGATACATACACTTGTGACCATCATTGTCTTGCTCCTTCAATTCTCTGCATCATCTTCTTCGCCAATAGTAATCTTGCAGAGGCTTCTGCTCTCTCTCCAGAGCTCCAAATTGAGTACAAGATGGCTCATTGGAAAGGAATTAGTGTCTAGTTTATGCTATAAATTTTCATAGCATTTGGTTCAGTAGATTGGGAGAAATCTGGGTTTTTCTGTCTCGGGGTCAATCTCTACGTTTTCCTGAAAAATAGGAAGTACCACCGGTCAATGTCGCATTCATTCCTATAGCATAGTTTGCTTATTACTTATAACTTTGTGCATTCCATACACTCAACCCTATGTGTATCACTCCCATAAAATGATTTTTTCTAATTGTAATCACGCTGGTCGCTATGGGCATTTGAAGTTCATTGTCTCTTCCATAGATAGTAAGTTCTTTGAGCTAGTTGACCTACAAACCTATCTGTTTTGTATCGACGCATTCTCCTTGATGCTCCAAAGCACATAGTGTGTTTCTTTGCACTTATCACATTCTTATAAGGTCTATTTGAGTCTCCATAAGCTCAAGGGCTGGTCTTGTGCCGGTTGTCTTGACCAAACTTCGTCGCTTCGAAACACACTTTTCTACCTTCTACAAGCTTCTCCAAGTTCTTTCAAAGGACACTTCAAGGGTTGTATAGATGCCCACCACCAAAGGTCACTCTGACTAGGAGCCAACAAAAACAAGATTGGGAGATTAAGTAAGGGAGAAAATGAGTCCTATCTACACTCGAGGATTGGAATAAGGGAGATTGAGAGGTATTTATTCAACAAATCAAAAAACTTATACAAAATGATGAGATAGGCCAAAAAGATATATACAAAAATAGGTGTCAATAGAGGTAACCCTCTAGACTTGATAAGGCTTAAGCCTAGGGACATTCACAAGTGGTACGTGCTCATTCTTCAACATTGCAATATGATATTCTCCTTAACTTAACGGCACAACTACCTTGTATGGCCCTTCCCAAATTGTTGATCATCTTCTTGTAGCTCCATATGAGTGCATCTTTGAAATCCTAGAGAAAGATGATTATCTTTCATAGGAGGATGGATTTCCGTCGTATCCAAGATGTTGGCAAAACATGTTTTGCTACCTCTCTGAGATCCTCTTTTGGGTCAAGTGACTTGGGCTTAGTAATCTTTCTATCCTCGTGATTACATTATTTACATTCAACCATTTGTCTGGATATAGCATAAATATCTTTAATATTGTTCTCCTAGGTTCTATTTTGCAACTAGCCTAGAGGATTCCCTTCTGTGAGCAATTGTACCATCTTTTTACCCTTCAATAGCTACATTTATTCTATATTTCCCCATTCTCCTCTTACATTGGGCTCTTCTTATTCTTCTACTTAGCACATGTGGGCTCGACTAGCCCTAAGACTTCTACATTGGAGCCTTTCCCTTCATCCAATGAGGATTCACTATAGATCATAGTGTAACATGAAGGAGATTTGATACCCATCCATCTCTACAAGTCTTAATCCTCAAATACTAGAGAATCTAGCTCTTCTTCTTTGAGATTTGCTAATGAAATAAGTGTGCCCATTCTAGCATGGTCAAGTCCTGTCTCCATCTATAGTTTCTTTAGAACATCCCACTCGTGCACCCACATATAATTACATCCCCAGTCATGGATCACCTTAGCATACTTGAGAAAGGTCATCCTACAAGCAAACAGAAACCACCTGGTGATAGAGGAAGGTTGAGAACTACAAAATCTAGGGTAAAGTCGGATCCATGCATCGTCAAGTTCACTCTTTCAACTATCTCGATAGGATTCACCTTGTTGTGATATGCCATGGTTAGTGTGAACTATGCTTCTCGAGATGGCTGAAGGCCTAATCTCTACATTGTCACCTCGAGCTAGAGTGGATGCCTGATCCACTATCTATGATAACTCGTGTGGTCTCGTGACTAACTATCTTTACTACTACTTGTGGTTTAAAATAATCTGTAAGTGGGGCTTGTGTTATGAAGCAAGTGCCATGGCCGCTACTTATTGATGTTGGTGCAACAAGACATGTCACGAGATTCAACATCTCGTTATGGAATCGAGCATTCATTTTTAGTTATCATAGAGACTTACCTACTAATAGGTGTTCTTCAATCTGTTACTGAGGGAGAGAGGATTCATGGGTATGCTCATTGCCAACTATGGAGCACTTGTTTCTATGTCTTGTAGAGCTTTCTGGAAGGCATCACCAATACTTTAATATAGTATTTTCTCTTTCTCTTTCTCCTTGCACAAGTTAGTAATTCGCTTAGATATCTGAGTTTCTTGCTGACTTGTTTTAAAGCATGGAGTTTCTTGCTCTATGCAAGATGCCTAACTATGACTCTACTCATCCCATGAGCAAGTTCCTCTAATCCCAACTACTCTATTCTCCTCCTCCAACATTGACTAGGCTCTAGTGTGCACCCTCATTGTTGCACAACAATAGTAATGGGTAATCGGAGTGGTGCACACCATGTGGGAATAGGGTCAACCAAAACATGGAAATGATTTTTTATCTGGCTCATGGAGGCCTGCTTTGGACAATCTTTGGTGTAGTGGTCATGCAAGTTTGGGAAATTTGTACAGGGCGGTGCATCTTGCAATAGAAGGCACCTACTTTGAATATTTCTATACTCACCACATCTATAGCACATAATTGTTCATTGGGGTTGGTTTCTCAACCCACTAGTTTGATCCGCAAGACCATTATGCATGCCAAAGTTGGATGGAGATGAATAGAATAGCAACAATCTAGAAGTATTATGGAGGACAAATCTTTGTGTTGTATCAATGGATTGGACCATTGGAATGGAACTCTGGGGGGTCATAGTGGTTGTCCCTATTATGCAAGAGGTTGTGGCTTTGCCTCCCCCTTCAAGTAGTAACATCCTCTAGCTTCATGTCCCATCATCCCATAGAACAGATAGATGATTTTGTAAGGAGACGAAGCATGTGGATGGCCCTATTGTTGATATATTGTACACCAAAGAGTGACATTCACTTCCCTTTCCTTGAGCTCTTTGAGCTCTTACTAGAGCCTTGTGACCATATCTTCCTTTGCACTTATGAACTTTTGTTGAGTCCAAAAGTCATGCGAATCTCTTTTGAGTTGTACCAAAGAGTAATCCCATCATCCTAGATGGGAGGGAATTTCATTGAAGTGAACATGGGCCTGCTCCATGCGAGTAACCATCGATAAGAATTCTTCTAGTGGAGGGTTTGGTGCTAACATGTCCTTATGTTTATGTCTTGTGGTGAGGGGAGCATTGTTTCTAGCCACTTCTTGATGACAAAAACACCAGACACTTTTTTTGGTGATTTATTCACCAAGGCCTTTGTTCTTGTTATTAACTTGCTAAAGGACTCACCTTTCTTCATGTGGAGATTTTTGAGCTCATCAAGCACTCTTTCTATGGAGTTCGCTAGTCTAAACACCATGGAGAACTCTTCTTTCATGGCCTCCCACATCACAATGTGATCCTTTTCAAATTGGCGCAACCACTTGTTGACTACCCCATCTTATGTCATCTATAACAATGCCATGAAAGTGTCAATTTGGCCTTCTAGGTTGTAACTTCTACAAAAGATGAGAGAGAGTCTCACATGGTCATCCGAGTCTTCATTTAAAATCCCCAAAGATTGGGAAATTAATGTTGATGTGGGACAAATAGGATGCAAGGTCCTCATGGGCCATGTCTCAAACCACAAGGGAGCATTTGGATGGAGAAGATTGTGGCTATTTTTCTATGTTGCACTAGGCTTGACTTTTATTACGACTAGCAACTCAACTAGAAGTGCAAAGAAGACTAAGGGAAGTATGAAAAAATTTGAATCTAGTCATAGAACATCAAGTACACTTAGTGAATAGATCATTGAGCCCCTTTGGTCCCACCTGGCATGCTAAATTTGTACATTAGGGGCCACAATTATACCACATCACCATTTTTTCACAGACTTCTTCCATGTTCGGTTGATCATGGTTGTGAAGAGTGCTCAAAGGAGCTTGATGGATGGGAGATTTTTACAAACAATGACACAAATATTACATGCATCAAGGAAACACCACAAAACATTATTGAATAACCTCGCATTGCTAGAAACCTAATGGTCATCATAACTAGACTTTGATCCAATCTAGGCAAATGAACTACTAGCACAGTTCCTACACCAAGTTTCCACAAAGAAGAGACCAAAGAAATAGAATGAACTCCAATGTATTATGAAAAACTCAAAATATTTTGAATAATACATGGAACAACGCTATTACTGGTGCTCAATACACTAGCCTTTGTAATTTTTCCAAGAACTTCTACATGGTCCTTGCAGGTATGAACTTCATGGTGAATGAAGACCTCAGTCTACCAGATGATAGGATAATCTTTTGGTAGGATGGTTGAATACAATGGTCATCAAACCGTCAGGATATTCCTTGGGGAGTAAGGGGTGGTAGTAATGTTGTTGCTACTAGCACAACACTCCCTATGCCTTAGCAATCACCTCCTCTATTGATCTTCGGTAGCATCAACCTCCTCGTTAGTCCTCACACCTGCAAAGGTTCCTTGACGATACTCTAGTTCACTACTTGTCGATCAACATAAGATGCTTCTCCACTCACTTCACCATATCTAATCCTCGATTACACGTCTTTAAGTCATTGAATAGGTTTAACTCCACTTTGTAAATTTTCTTTCTCTCCCCAACCCTTAGTATTATGCACATAAGTGTCAGACCTGTATCTTCTTCTCTCTAAGCATCCTCTACTCTACACATGTGTGCTACAAGCGGATGTCATCCTGCCTAGTGACTACCACACTCAACGTCTTCTAAATCCCTCCTCTATTTTAGACATAAACCTCATACAATAATCCACACAAATATCTTGCAAGCTAATCTCCTTCATTCTCCCTATCTTCCTCTGTTTTCCTATGTCTCCGTGAATGATCTGCACTATGCAATGCATGATGACTCTGAACCTATTCTCTCAATCTCTTTTGCTTATCGACGAGTCAATCAAGGGATTAGTCTTTCTATGCTTCTCTTAACTACTCAATAGCCTTGATCTCTTAATGATTATCCTACTTATAATGGTGCCTGACTATTCATTTGGCTCATATAGAATGGAGTATTTGTGGCTTGCTAAATGCCTTCAAGGCTCCATCTCCCTCTCGCCTCCATGTTGTACCATCATTATTCATCATGCTGCTATAAGACTTTGTCTTTTGTATAGGTACGATGTAGGAATTATATATCAAGACTTGTGCATCCTACCACAAGGTGTTGTAGGAAAGAAAAGGATGGTTATTCGGGTGAAGGATGGAAGTAGTTAATATGATGGAAGTTTCTAGGCATAGTGGGATTAAGTTGGGACCACCAGAGATTCAAAGAAGAGAATGAATGGAAATGGAAGACCACAATGCAATGGAATGCTAGAACCATGGATCACTAAAATGCCACTGTGCAAAACATTGGAGAATGTCGTAAGATTCCAGAATCACTTAGCCACCAATTTGTTAAAGGACACCAAAATCACTGGGTGTCGAACATCGAAACACCGGTAGTTTCCCAAAATCAGTTGCTCCAAATTCTTTTTGCCTTAGACTCATAATTCAATATGAAATGACACTTTGAGGGTTGTATCATATTGAAAGTGAAGGAGATGGGAACAACATTGCATGAAGACAAGATGCACATAGTCTATTTTTTGATGGTGCATATAAGAATGAGGTCAATAAATCAACAAGAGGGCTTCTAATCTATGAACAAAGAAAGTATATCATCTTCAAGAAATGTGTAAATCTTCCTCATGGTCATTCAAATGATGAATCAAAATATGCACCACTATTTGAGGCTTTGCATGAATGTGTTCAACATGGCATCAAAAGGTTGATACTCAAGGAAGACTCAATGTTGATAATTCAGCAATTGATAAATGTTTGGTGTTTCAAAAGCCCAAATTTGTTAATGGTTGAAAAGGGTGAGATTGTTACTAAAACAATTTGATAATATTCAAATATGTCATGTATCAAAGAGCAAAAATATGGAAGCAAATGCATTATCCAATTAGAAATTTGATGGTTTCATAGCATCCATGAAGATAGGAGACAACACATTTTCAGGACAACAAGAATTAAAATATATCATTGAGCTTCTTGAGACTATATAAGTAACAAAGCATCTTGATAAAGTACAAATGCATAGACTAGTAAAGAAGTCTCTACAATACAAACTCATAGGAGATAATCTTTATGAGAAAGGTAAGGACCTTATCCTTAGAAGGGTCCCCTCATCATATGAAATCAAAAAAATCTTGGAATCATGTCATGACCATGCATGTGGAGGACACTTCTTGCATGAAATAACAATAAGGACAGCACTTCACACAGGGTATACATGGCCAATGCTTTAGAAAGATGTTGAATATTAGTGTAAAGCATGCAATACATGTCAAGTTATAGGGAATAAGTGACTTATGTATGAACCTAGGACATCGATAATCTCTTATGGGCCATTCAAGAAATGGGAAATTAATGCGATTGGGACCCTACCAAGGACAAGCTCAAAGGAGTGCATCATTATGGTAGTGGATTACATGACTAGATGGGAAAAATTAGATAGCACCAAAAGCACCATGGCACAATAAATTGGGAAGTCCAGTATGATTTCTATGGAATACCTTTAGAGATAGTCTATGATCATGGTACAAGTTTTAGATAAGATGTTTTGAATGCTCTACTCATTAGATTAAACATAAGGCATAGATACTCCACACCCTATTATCCTCAATGTAATGGTCTTCTTAAAAAGACCAATGAAATTCTTTGTAAAATCATTAGTAAGAAGGTATAGAAGCACATCCTTCAAGGCATCCTTAGGATTCACTCCTTTTCATGTATGGACAAGAAACCTTATTACCAATAGAAGTGGATATCCCAAGTCTCTGTGCATGGATAAAAGAAAGTGAAGAAACCGAAGAAGAGGTAATCCAAAAGAGGCTTCTAGACCTATAACACTTGAATATGAAAAGGGATCTTGGAATCGAGCATTACATCAATCAAGCAGAGAAAAGAAGGCATGAATTTAACGAACAACTAAAGGATAAAGGGTTAACATAAGGAAAACTTATTCTAAGGATAATCATTTTCATAATAGGCATGATACAAAGTTCCAACACGATAAGAAGGACCATTTTTTTATCAAAGACAAAGTTCAAGAATGCAAGCTATCAATTTATGGATATATTAGGGAAGCTCCACAAGACAAAGATCAATGGATGGAGGTTAGAGAAAAAAATAACTCATAGAGGATAGAAGACATCAATGAAAAAAAGGACCAATTAAGGGAGTGTTACACAAGAAGGTTGTGTGGATTGATAGTGTATTAGCATGATGAGTATGAAAATAAAGTTATAAAAAATGTGATGTTTTTCAAATGATTGGAGAATTGTTGGATGTATTGACATTCATGGGTGTGTGCATATGTTAGCATGGATAGGTTCTTGAGTGCATGATTGCAATAGCAGGGTGCATGTGTGAGCATGAGAATATGTAGGTACATGTGCGTCCATGTGTGTTGATTGTGATATGTGGGCATCCTAAATTTGTTTTGTGGTAATCACATGTGTATCAAAAAGGATCCAAGAGTGCTTGTGTATATTTTTGCATTTCAAGATGAAGGTTTGAAAATATAACATGGCTATACATATAAGTGCTTATGGTAGATTGGATATTTGGACAAGAGGTTCATCATGATGTAGTGATGAAATCTTTCTTGGAGAAGGATCCAATGGTTGGAAATGCTTTGGACGGTACCTCAAAAAAATCAACGAGATCTTTTCTCATTCGTTATCATCCTCAACTCATGCTACCACAAAGACCTTGTAGAGGAGGGCTTTATGTATTTTAATATCATGAGCAGTTGTTTTAAAATGCACAATATGGGAGTGGTTAGAAATCACTTTATTACTTTGAACAAATGCAAAGGGATGGCCCGTCTCTAAATGAATTTACCTTCTCATGTATTTTGAGAGCATGTGATGATGTTGAAGACTTTGGAGGTGACAATCGTGCTGGCACTATGGGTACACTCCAAAGGATCTGCCAATCAGAGCAAAAAAGGGGTTACTGTTGGTGTTAACTGCAGGTTAATACATTTGGAGGATGTTGTTAAAAGGAACCAAACCAAATTACCAATCATGCAACAAAGATGGATGGAGGTAGCAACTGATTCTGATGAGGAAACAACTTATGCAGATTCCCAAACTATGGAGAAACCACCTACAGTGAAAATTTGTGGGGTCACAAATGTAAATGATGGCCTCATAACAGCCCAAGCAGGTGCCACCTTTGTAGGAATGATTTTGTGGCCTAATTCGAAGAGATCAGTTCATATTCATACTACCAAAAGAATATTACATGTAGTTCATATGCATAGAGCAGAGCCTATAGGTGTCTTTGTAGGTGAAAATGTAGAGAAAATAGAAAGGTTGTACAAGGAGACAAATATGAGCATTGTATAGCTTCATGGAGAAAAGGCCCATGCATCTTTGTTGAAGTTGTCCCCACATTTGAAAACAATTTATGATTGTACATGTTGAGAAGTCCAGGTGTCATGCGGACACAATTGCCGGAAGCTGATTTAGTGGATTGGATTCTATTGGATAGCATGTAGGGGAGAAGCAAGCATAGTTTTGACTGGGGAAATTTCAAAGCTCCATGTAGGGGAGAAGCAAGCATAGCTTTGATTGGGGAAATTTCAAAGCTCCATGTAGGGGAGAAGCAAGCATAGCTTTGACTGGGGAAATTTCAAAGCTCCATGTAGGGGAGAACCAAGCATAGCTTTGACTGGGTTGGCCCTTTGCACGGTTGGCCCTTCGCACATGGCCCTTCGCAAATGGCTTAAAAGTAGATTATTTTAACATGGAGCATACCATATCCCCCTTATCTCTTTGCAATGGAAGTAGGGCATATCATGCATATCGATTTGAGTACATGGCCTAGGGTATACATCGAGCCTAGTGAACTAGAAGCTGCAATTAATGAATCTTCAGGGACAGAAGCAATGAGGCTTCAAGGGCAACTTACTGGCTCACTGGTCATAAACAGCTTCTTAGTAGCATCAATCCAGCTGATCTCCCTCATATTTTTTGGCCACATTGGTGAAGAAGACGAAGAGCAGTGGGCTGTGTCCAAATGCACAATAGAGATTTGGGGGGGGGGGGGGTTTCTTGTATATGTGCAGGTAATGAATGAAGGATGGGGCCAACATTTTTTCTTCTCATTTTTAGTGCTTGAACATGTGCAAAGGGAGAAGAGTTTGTTGTGGCTACGAGAGGAGGCAATAGAGGCACTTGTGCAGTTTAGAAATGTCCAAGCTCGTTGCAGTGATGGTTGACCTTAAGATGCTCGAGATAAAGGATCTCACCTAGATAGGGTGAATTGGGGCTCATTCTCCTATCAGAGGCCTGATGGTAGATGATGCTCTTGAAGCTTGCAATGTCTCCCAATGCATGGTTGAACAAAATTCTGTAAGAAAATAAACTAGAATTATCCTTCAAATGATAAATGAGGGAAAAATTGATGGTGGGCCGTGCTCCTGGCCGGTCAGCCCGGCATTGGTAAGACCGCTATAGCCATGGGTATGGCTAAAGCTCTTGGTGATGAAACTATGTTTGCTATGAGGGCTGGTAGCAAAATTCTCTCATTAAAAATGAGCAAAATAGAAGCCTGCACTTAGGTAGTTCGCTCTACCATTTGCATTCGTATTAAGAAGGAAATAGAAATTTTGGAAGGAGAAGTTGTGGAGATTTATATTGACATATATACAATAGCACGTGTTGCTTGGTAAACAGGGAAGCTGACATTGAAAACCACGGACATGGAGACTGTGTATGATCTTGGTACCAAAATGATTGAAGCACTTGGAAAGGAGAAAGTTCAGAGTGGGGATGTTATAGTGATCAATAAGGCATTTGGAAAGATCACCAAGCTTGGCAGATCTTTTGCAAGATCACGTGATTATGATGCCATGAGGCCACATACAAGATTTATACAATGTCTTGATTGTGAATAGCAGAAAATAAAGGAGGTTGTTCATGTTGTAACTCTACAGGAGATAGATGTCATCAGTAGCAGAACCCAGGGTCTTCTGGTATTATTCATGGGAGATACTGGAGAAATTCAGTCTGAAGTGCGAGACCAGATTGATAGCAAAGTTGTTGAACAGAGGGAAGAGGGCAAAGTTGAGATCATTCTTGGAGTACTCTTCATTGATGAGTTTGGAGGACATGGAGAGACATAACAAAAGAGCTCGCCAAAACCCCTGAGGAGTGTGGCAAGCTCACTTTCTTGATTTCCCTTAAGCAGTCGGCTCCTTGGGAAGGTCCTATGCAATGTTTCATCTAGCAGGATTGGGCCAATGCAACATATTACCTTTACCTTGGGCTTCCTCCAACCTTGTTTGTTGACAACTACAACTTTCTTTTGGCTGCTCACATGGTTAAAGGAGCGACATGCACTAACTTCATTATTTCCCTAAATTCAGAGGATATGTCTAGATGGAGCAACAGGATTTGCTGCAACAATTGCTTGCTTATGTGACTGCTCAGAGCTACCAACGTCACATTCATTGATTTCATATGATCATGATCTCATGACATTGAAGATTACCTAACAGGGAGGGCTGCAATTACTGGTCTTGGGAAGTTTTGTAGAATTTTTTTGATATCCCCTCCAAATGTAACTCCAACCATTGTCACAGTTGATGGATATGACTTTGAAGAATATGAGGAACCTTCTGTGCTTGGAACAGAGAAAGCATACAATGATTGTTGAGCACGCCTTTGCTCTGAGCAAGACTTGCTAAGGGGGAGCGATAATGATTAAGCATGATAAAAGAGGGAAAGGATAGCAAAACAGTGTGATTTGGATCGGATAGAAGCTTTGGAACTTGAATTTTTGTTATATACAATCTAACAAAAATTAGGATGTTGTTACTGCACTATAGTGGCTCAGTGATCCAAACACTAATCCTAATCTCGTGTCATCAACTATGAATCTTGAAAAGTTATGGGATCTTTTTTTTCTTTCTAAGGTTTGTGCACATCCCGAAGTTCAAGAAGTTATTGCATTGGGCACATTTGTTTGGCTCTTGAGCTTAAGGTACATAAGAGACAATTTACATGTAGGAAGGGCTTAACACATATCCTAAATTCCAAGGACTTGTCCTCCAAGTCACTTTTGACTAAATCTCTCTCTCTCACACATTTGCCAGACCCTATACTTACCCACTCTCCTCCCCTACTTCTCTGACCATTGTCCCCCACTCCTTCCCTGGCTTTGCTCGACCCCACTCCCCACTTCCCCTGCTAACACATTGTCTCCCACTCCTCTGGCCACTCTCCCTTACCTCACCCACGTGCACCAAAAGGTCTTTGCAACCCACATGTGCTCAAAGGGTGATTGACCCCTCCCCATTCTATAAAATTGGTGTTTCTTTCCCAATAAAGGTTGGTTGCTCGATTATTCTAGAGAGAGAGAGAGAAGCACTAGAGTGAGTGAGAAGTTTCTGCAAGGCTGAAGCAGAGGGGAGCCAACAGTAGTTCGATTGGAGAGAAGGGGAAGTCATCCTTGAGAACTGATAGTTGGAGAGAAGAGAGCACTACCGCTACTGAGAAAAGGTGCAGTTAAGGGGCTCGCCTAGTGTAGAGGAATCCAAGAAGGGAGAAGTTGTTCAAAGGGTGTTGTATATTTGGGAGAGGAACCACAAAGGGCAGTCAAATTCAGTTGTTGGCATCGGGAATAGTGATCTCTCTTTGTCAAGGAAGATACAATTTTACAACGAATTTGTCAAAAGGTATCCTCGCTTATCATCTGACACTGTTTTTGGAATCAAGAAGCTATTGATGTAAGTACATGTGCATCTTTCCTATGCTTGGGAGTGGTGTTTGGGTCTCTCTCTTATGGTAAGAAGCTACATAATGGTATAGTGCTGCATAGTTATGATGGGGGGTTTTGATTGGGAAACTTGATTGTACAGATGTATGTGCAATGAGCACAATTGAATGGTGCACACTTCTATTTTGAATCTCTTCATGACTATAGTCTATCATATGTTTGAATACCCTCCACATATGTTGCTAATTCATCTATGTTATGACAAGCAAAAAGTATCCATTGTCATGCTCTAAATGTGGGTCTCAATGTAAATCTTGTTGTTGCAACTGCACTCATTAATTTGTATGGAAAAATAAAAAACATTTAGAGCATGCATACAATGTGTTTGATGAGTCATGATTTACGAGATGGCACTTCACCAATATCTACATTCTCAATCAGTGAAACATTGCATTAGGGTACATAAAACTAGTGCCACGTATCTTCAATTTGCATTGTCACGTAGAAAGTATTCTATTTAACGTGAGCATCCCAAAGTGTGCAAAAGATTGCAGATGTGAAACGTCAGCTGCAAAGTACATGTCATTCTGGAATTTATGGGGCCACTAACATGAGTTGAATCCTGTTGCTACTTATTCTTTTCCTTGTTCCCACTTCTTACTATAAATGTTTACCACTATGCCTTTGTTCTGAGTATATCGCACATGTCTAATGATGAAGGTCAACCCATAATTATATTGGTCTTCTTCAAGGAGTTTCAAAAATTTGTTGATATATGCGAGTGTAGGTGAGTTTGGGTGAGCACATAAATATGAGTGTGCGTTTGGCTGATTGGTGGACTGGTGTGGGTGGTGTGCTTTATAAGTTTGTAGTGTTTGTGTGTCCATTAGAGTGTTTGTTTATATATGTATGCTAGTAGATTTTTGTCTCATGGTGGGAGTATGTGAGTGTCTAACTCTAAGGTTATGCACAGCTAAATGTCAGAGTGTGCCTATGAGGGTAGTGTGTTTATGAAAAGTGTATTTCCGTGAGCGTATGATTGTGTGGGTGTGCATATCAGTGAGTCTGTGTGGTTATGTGAGAGTTTGACCTTGTATGAATGTGAGAGTGAGGGTGCAATTGATTTTTTGTGTGTGAATTTGAGTATGTAAAGGTCTGAATATATGAAGATTGTGATTGAATGGGGTATGTGTTTGACTCATGTGTTAGTGGGTAAGAGTGCTTGAAGGCTAAGAGTGAGAGTGATAATGTGCAACTATGTAAGAGGGCACTAATAACTAGGTGAGTATGGGTTGGTGTATGTATGCATGCAAGTTGGATTGTTTATGTGTGTATGAGTGAGAAAGAATGATAAGTTGTGACTAGATAGGTAGTGTGTGGGTGTGTAGGGGTGAGCTAGTGTGTGAGTGATTGCATGTTTGGAGGTGTGAGAGTGAGTTAGTTCTAGTTGGGCGGTATTGTGAGTGAGTGAGTTTTTGGTCAGCTTGGTGCAGTGTGTGTGAGTGAGAGGTGTGCAAGTAAGAGTGGTTGTGTGGGACTATGTGATTGTATTATTGAGAGCCAATGAGTGAGTAAGTTGGAGCATGTGGGTGATAAGTATCCAAGCCCTAGGTGCATATGAAAGCAAAAGAGTGTGTGAAAGTGTGTAGGTGTGTACATGTGTGAACTGGCATGAGTTAGTGTGCAAGTGCAAGAGTGCATGTGTAAGTGATAGCCTATTAGAAAGGGGTTGATTGTGAGTGTTAGTGTTTGGCTATTATCTGTGTGCGAGTAGAAGAGTAAGAGTGAAGAGCACAAAGAGTGCACCATGTTGAGAGGTACAAAAGGAAATACACAGAGTGTTAGAGAAAGGAGAAGGGCATGTACTAGAGTGTGTATGCTTTGGTGAGATTGGGTCAGCTTGTGAGCGGGTGAGTGTGAGATTGTGAGTAAGGGGGGTACACGAGGGGGTCAGGGCTGAGAATGAAGAAGAAAAGGAGTTGATGAACTTTGGGGCTAAAAGATATAGGGGAGGTATGAATGTAAGGAGTAGAAGAGAAGGAGTTTATGCTGGCTGAGGGCTGAGAGCCAAAAGTGGAAGTAGAGGAGACAAAGTTAGAAGCAAAGAAAAAATTTTGACTAGTAGTTAAGCTTATGGATAAAGGGAATGTTAAGAAGAGAAATAGGTGAAATCTATGTGTACTAGGAGAGGAGAGAAGAAGAAAAGGGCAGGGGCATGATAAAACAAGGCTTAAGGCTAGACCTTTCGTGTATTAAAGCAGGCAATAGGATCTACTTGACTGTAAGAGGAATTGGAGCAAAGACAAACAAGATCTATCCATGATCATTTTGTAAGCTACTTCATTTTGATCATTGGTGATCCTATGGGGGGATCGGAAATGTGAACCAAATTAGGCACATTTGTGGCTTGAGGATATGAGAAACTTGCAAGTTACGAGCAATTGAGCTAGTATAGCTATACATAGTTGCAATTATTTGCACATTTCCTCAGGCTCAATTCCTTATTCATGTGGTGATCCTATTGGGGATTGCTTGGTACATCTCTATAAGAGAGTGACATAGGTTCACCTAGCACCACACGTTGGTGGAGCTCTTGGACCCAGTGCCTAGTACATGAGCGAAGAAAGTTCTTCCTCAGGAAGGACTAGAACAAAGAGAGAAGAACGAGCCACTCGAAGGGTTGAAGCTCGAGAGAGGCATACGCAGGAGTCATACGAAGTATCTTCAAATAGTCAGAAGGAGTCAGAGGAAAGAACTTATTATCGGAGAAGAGTAGCCTCTCAAGTGAGGAGACTTGAGGGAGTCACAAAACCAAGGGCTCTAAACTTCTAGGAAAGGAGTGACATTGATATCATCCCTTGGTTTGAGATGGCTTATAGAATCCTGGTACATTTAGGAGACTTCCCAAGATTCTTGAGCCTCTAGGATGAGGAACTGGATGGTTTCATTCAGCTTTTTGAAATGACCTGCGAGGAAAATGAAGTCGTATACCAAGGGTAGAGATTAATAATTTCTCCAGTAACCCTTTGAGATGAGGGAGCAAACTGGTATGGGAATTTGACACCTCACGAGAGGAGAACATATCAGATCCTTAAAAGTGCCTTCTTGGCAAGGTTTCGAAGAAAAGGGTTCCAAGATAGGCTTGCCTGGTAGATTATGGGTGCAAATGCCCCAAATGATGAGACCTTGAAGAGAAGATCTATCGCTGGGCTAATGGATCCAACAGCACAACAACATATCAACCTCACACGAACCGCCACTTTGATAGCTACCAAAGAGCAAGCTAGGTTATGGGATGAAGTGCAATTAGGTCAGCAAAGGAGGGTAGAGCTCCTATATGAGCCATAAGAGATCCTGGTCAAGGAAGCCCTACATTGACCACTCCGACTTTTGTAGCTACCAATAGTACAACAATTGAGGTGAAGCCTACGGTGATCAACTAGGGAATGTACCCATAAGAGATCCTGGTCAAGGAAGCCCTACATTGACCACTCCAACTTTTGTAGCTACCAATAGTACAACAATTGAGGTGAAGCCTACGGTGATCAAGGAACAAATATTGGAATTGGTGATGCAAGCGGTAAAAGCTGCCACCCTAACCCAAGATGCATACATAGTGAAACAAGAGGCAGTCTTGAACCCTAATCAAGGAATGTTCCGATCTAATACATGGTGTGGGAAGTGCCATGGCTATGGTCACATGGCTGCCGAAAACCCCACCGTGTCGAGACTTGTCATGGATAGACCACCACCTAGGATGTTTTGCACCTTTTGCAGTAGGACAAACATACGGAGGACCAATGTTATCATAAGAGGGCTTATGAAGAATGGACCATGCAATCAAGAAACACCTGAGGGCATCCTTACACACGATTGCCAACTCAAAGCGTCCCACGCATACCTCGTTGGGAAACCAGATAGACTTATGGGCATGGTGCTCAAGGTTAGGAGGGAGGCTATCTTGGAATAGCAGCACAAGGTCAGAGAAGGGTTTCTCTAATCTAGCATTGAAGATGCCACAGTTTTGGACATACTCAAGCTAGATGCTCGAATGAAAAGAAGCTGATCGACTACACTCCAATGTGCAGGTTGTTGGAAATTTAGGTAGGCCCATAACTAATACCACAAGTCCATAGTTCCATAGGTCCAGGATTTGCAACACAGATTCCAACAATCTTCCAATATTGACAAAACATGAACATACCACACTTAATCACACAAATGATGAGACAAAGATTAGACAATATGTGTAAAGTGTTACTTTTTCAAAACACAATGGATGGCAGTGCGAAGATGTTTCTTGAAAAACAAGGATCGCGATGGATTTTTGTTTTCATAGCGATCATAGTGATCGAAGTGCTTTATTGAGTGCTTTTGGAGGAGCTTTTCAGGGGATAATCTAAAGCTATATAAGAAGCCATTGGCTCATTGTTTATTTATCCTACACCTATTTCAACACAAGCTTTGGAGCTTGAACCTCAATAGAGGTGGTGCTTCTTAGCACATGGGGCAGTCATGGTGCTATTTTGGAGCATGTTGAGGAGCGTCTATGGAGTTGTTCTTGGAGAAGAAGAGTGTGCTCACACTCTTGCTTATGGAGAGGCTATTAGAAGCTTGGTGGTGTGGATCGGCCATTCACATGATGTATTTGAAGATTGTCTTCTACATGAAGATTTCGGTGTACTTCAAAGACATTGGATGGTGGTTAACATAAGATTTGCATCTTATGTTAAGAATTCAGGTACATATTCTCTTTATGCACACAAGTACTACTTGGAGTTTATGGAGGTAGTAACGTCCATATCAAGAGGAGTCCTATTCGGCATAGGTACAAGAGAATCAGTACATGTATGCTTTATGCATATTTGGATGAGGTGTTAGAGAAGATATGTTCATATGAGTTTGAGGATTTCTAGCAGTAAACTTGTTAGCATTCTTTGCTACTTTTGTAAGTATGTGATCTTTTCACACACGTGTCTAACTTAGGGTCTTCCAAAGCCTAAGGTTAGATGAGGGTTTGGTATTATCAATTTTAGACTGATCCTTCCTCTTTTTGTCACTCATATTCACTCTTCTACAACCTATTAGGTCACACATCTCATATATATTCAGATTTCTGTCCATACATATGAATATGTTTGTTACATTTGTATATTCACTCATCCATCTATTTTTTACCAATAAGACATTTTTTTTCCAACACAGCTACTACAGTGGAGAGGGCCACTTTGATGAAGACTATCCAAAAAAGAGAGTCGACAATGGCAAAGGAAAAGGGCTAGTAGAGTCCTCAAACTATGTTGAGACCCAAGCGCATCCCACTCCTAGAGTACAAGAGCAAATTCCTACAATAGGAGTGGTGTTTAGGACACCTGGTTCCCGAGAAGGACCCAATTCTTCCATGCACTTTGTGGAAGCTGAACAAGGCAAGAGTGCGTGAAAAGATCCTATTGTGGTAGTGGTCACAAGGACCCAAGAATATGTGAAGAAGGATGCAGAAAGAAGAAGTGAAAATGCAGACAAAGAAAAGGCACCCAAGCATGGGGAGGTAGAAGAACAAGTGGAGGGACTTGTTGAGCAATAAGAAATTGAAGATTGGGATGAAATCAAAATACTTCCACCAGTGATGAACAAATTCATGCCAAGCATCGTCCCATTCCCTAAGAGATTAAAGGCTCCAAAATTTCATAAGGAAAGGCAAAGCACCAAGGACATTGACATTGGGCAAATGCAGGCCAAAACGGAAGTTACTTTGGACATCGGTACTCTACTAAGATACTCCCCTGCATGTAGGAAGCAATTTTACAATGAATATATCAAGAAGCCCTGAAAAACCCTAGATAATAAAAAATGGGAGAAAGATATCCAGGTTATGATTCAAAGTATCACAACCCATATGGATTCGAATGCTCCTACTGTGATGGTTGAGATTAAGGGGTATGCAGTCCCAGGTGTCCAGTTGTATAGTGGGGTGGCTATCAATCTAATGATGGAGTACATGATGAAGGCTCTCGGCCACATGTAGGTGACTCCAATGTCCCTAAGAATGGTGGACCAAACTCAAGTGAAACCGGATGGTCTTTTGAAGAATGTGAGCACAGTCATTGGAGGATTAGAGTTTAGCATTGACTACCTAATGGTTATACCAAGGACCTTAGAAGCCACTTTCTCTATCTTATTGGGATGTCCATGTATTGTACAAGCCAACTATGTGCATGACTAGCACACAGGTTTTATTACAATTGGGTCAAAGTCTAACCACGTGCAAATCCAAGTTTCCTCAAACTCAAGTGAAAGAGGTCAAAAACAGAGGAGGAATTGGAGAAAAAAGAAAAGGAGAAGGCAAAGCAAGGAAAAGCACAAGTAAGCTTTGCTCTAAACGATGAGCCCTACAAGGATCTGCTTCAGGATGGGTTCAATTTACAATTATTCAAATTACAAAACATGAAAATGGGAGAGTATAAGAACCCATTAGCTTACAAGGATGATTTTGACAAGGAATTGTTGGGATGGTTGACATGCACAAGTCAACTTGAATGTTACATGATGAACATAGACTTAGGGGAAGGCAAAGCTACCCATTCCTTGGAAATAGGGACTTCAAATGAAGAATTAAATTCTAAAGTGGTTTCACCTATGAAGGTAAGACAATTAAGAGAAAAAGTTAGAGTTTTGGAACAAGAGCTCCAAAAGAGATGTCAAGAGTCAGAAGTAGTGAGAGAAAGGGAACCCAAAGCGCAGGAAAGGATCACAAAAGCAGAACTAAGGAAATTGAGTCCAATCGGAAAAGAACAAACAAACAATTTATTGGCCAACCATGCATGCCTGATCGGGGAACACTTTTCGATCAAAGCAATATCAAGAGGTGAGGGATATTCGAGAGAAGATAATGTGGAAAAGTGGGAAGTTTTTGCAAGGAAGTTCTTAAGCATCGAATTGGAGTTACCAAATGATGTGTGGCAAAGTATCAAATTGGTACTAAAGAATTACAGTATGGCCTTTGTATGGTCATACAGTGATATGAGAGGAATTGATCCCCAGATTTACCACCATTATATAGACTTGGAAGAAGGCGCCACACCAATATGTCAACGAGTTAGGTGGACAAATCCAGTCTACTTGGAATTAATCAAGCTGGAATCGACCAAGTTGTTGGAAGAGGGATTCATATATCCCATCGCATTCAGCGAATGGGTATCACCAATTGTGGTTGTTTTGAAAAAGAATAATAAAATTTGCATTTGCATAGATTACCAGAAGTTGAACGAGCACACAAAAAAAGATCACTTCTCTTTGCCATTTACTGACCAAATCTTGGATAGAGTAGCCGGTCATAAATTGTACTCATTTTTATATGGCTTCAGTGGGTATAACCAAATCCAAGTCCATGAAGAGGATCAATCAAAAACTACATTCACCATGGAATGGGGTACATACGCATATCATGATATGCCATTTGGATTATGCAATGCATTGACTATGTTTCAGAGGGCAATGATAGCCACATATCAAGAATATGTGTAGGACTGGATGGAGAAATTCCTCGATGACTTTGCGATCAAAGGTTGTTGGAGCAAAACAATCAACAATTAGTGATTACATAAAATCCAGAAGTGGAAAAATGAATGGAAGATTGAGGATTAGTTTCAAGAAAGAAGAGATTCAGAAACAAAGTTTTTTTGTACATTACTCTTGTAAATATTTTCAATGTATTTGGAAAATTGACGAGTTAGACTCGTATATATATATATATATATATATATATATATATATATATATATATATATATATATATATATATATATATATATATATATATATATATATATATATATATATATATATATATATATATATATATATATATATATATTCATAGTTGGGGAGTGAGATATAGAAGAGATAGAGAAGACAATAGATGTAAAGAATAGAAGAATAGGAGAGAATGAGATGAACATTATGCATGTCATCCATCAGATGTATGAACAATTATGAGAAGAAAAAGCTTTCAGAGAATTGCGTGTCGATCTTTTCTTTGATTGTCCTTCTGTAGTTAATCTTTTGAGAAATCCTTTTGAACATGTCTAAATCCATAGTTAATCCATCTATGGTTAAAGTTTGAGAGTCCAATTGCAAACAGGCTGAGAGAATTTTGAATAGGAACATTCATATGTAGAAAGTTCTGAATGTCTTCTAAAACAGGCGCATATTTGATGGTCAAAGAAATGGACAGTGCTCAGTGCATAGTGTAAAGTTTTACACAAATGAGGACTCAAAATTTAAGTTGAGAGGTAAGCCATCTATGGCTAAAAGCATTTGATTAAACGGGCTATAGCTTGGGAGAACCATAGCTTAGAAGTTACAGGTGTCAAAGTCGTCATTACAGAGAGACAGTTTCAGACATAGGGTACATTGTTTGAGTCATTTCTCACAACCTACTCAAGCATTTGAAGTGTTTTAACTTGGAGAAGATGAGCAACCTCTAGGTGACATACTCTACAAAGTTTTATAAAAAACTTTACATGAATGATGAGTCAATGAATGATTAATGTGCAACAGACTTTTTCTGAGAAGTGATTTTTTTTCATAGTTGATCAATTTCCTGATAGTTTGGTGATTGTTCTTTAAAATTAAGTGGATTCTGAAGTTATTCTTGATATAGAGGTGGTCTAACATCAAGGATAGCTTATTCTTTTGGAGATTAACACTCTCCATCAGTGGTATCAGAGCAGGTTATATCAAAATTGAGGAAAGGGAGACTCCGACTGCTGCAGACATACAAACTTTACATCTCGAAGGATCAAAAGGATAAAGTATGAAGAAAGATTGAAGGAAGACACATAAAGGTTGTCAAAAGGATCAGAAGGAGCAACATTCAAAACTAAGGTACATTCATTCTTTATAAGGACTAAAGATTTGAGACTACAGGTGAAGCAAGGATGGGAGATAGTCTCCAAATTGAAAAGTTGGATAGAGAAAATTATCCAGCTTGGTCTATGAGAATGGAAGCTCATCTTATGAGCAAAGATCTGATGGGATATATCACAGGAGAGGAAGAAAAGCCAGAGTTCAGAGATCCTAGTGTTCCAACTAGGGAGGAGCTAGCAGATGTAAAGATTTGGATGAAGAAGGATGCTCAAGCAAGGATCATAATCTACATGGCAGTGAATGATTATTTGCTTCCTCATATTAGAGGACTTGAAAGTGCAAGTGACATTTGGAATGCTTTGGAAGAGCATTTTCAGAACACAACCAAATCAAGGAAAGCTTCATTATGGGCAGAGTTCACTACCTTCAAGAAGAAGGCTTCACAATCAATATCTGATTATGTGACAAAGATGAAGGACATTGCAGATTCTTTAGGTGCAGTGGATGAAGATATTGAAGAAGATAAATTGGTAAGACAAATTCTCGCAGGGCTAAGAGGAGATGAGAAATGGAAGCCTTTTATTTTGTCTACAGAACTTTCATTAGATCATTTCACTCCTGATCTAAATCAATTGTTAGGACATATGCTAACTTTTGAGAATGATATCAAAGGAGATATTGATAAGAGTGCAGGTCATGCAATGTATTCTAAAGACAAGAAGAAAGCTAGCAAAGGAAAGCAACAATCAGTTGAAGATGAAGGTACTCCAAGCCAAGCAAACTTCCTAAGAGGAAGAGGAAGTGGCAGAAGTAGAGGAAGAGGTAGAAATAACAAAGATAATGTTAGAGCTTGTTGGATATGTGGTAAGACCAATCATCTATCTCATGATTGTTGGCACAATAATCAAAGCAATGGTAATTTTAATCAGAATTTTAATCAAAGAGGAAGAGGTGGCAGATATCAGAGAGGAAACTTCAGAGGTAGAGGTGGTAGGAATTCTTTTGGAAGAGGTGGAGGAAGAAACTTCCAAAATCAATCATATAATAATACCTTCTACAATTATGCATCAGATCAGAAAGAAGATTCGACTCTTATTATGAATGCAACATGTGAAGCCTCACATGAAGACATGAGAGTATTTTATATTGACTCAGGATGTAGCAACCATCTGAGTGGAAACATTGCCTTGATGACTGATCTAGATTATAATGCAATTAATCATACAGTCCAAACAAGTGATAATACGACAAGGTAAAGTCAATTGGTTCATTCAAAGCCAAAGATGGAAGCACTCTTTTGAGTAAGGTTTTGTATGTTCCTACAATTCCTAAAAATCTGATAAGTGTAGGAAAAATTGTGGAAAAAGGAGATGAGGTAAGGTTCACTAATGATGGAGTTTATGTTGAAGACCCTAGTCAAGGGTATAAACAGATTGTTACAAGGAAGAAGGAAGGAAGGCTCTTCACATTAAAGGTACAAGGAAATATTGGACATGCTATGTTTGCATATGGAGAGCAAAAGGTGTCAGAATTGGATCTCTGGCACAAAAGACTTGGACACTTTAATGAGAGAGGTATCAAAGAAATGATAAACAATGGTTCAGTACTTGGATTGCCTAACATTGCAGGTCAACACATGACATACAGATGTGAAGCATGTCAGTTAGGTAAGGCTCATAAGCAATCATACAATAAGCATGGTTTTATGTATTCAGAAAGACTTGAATTGGTACATACAGATGTGTGGGGTCCTTCAAAGGACTTTAGTATAAATGGTTCAAGATATTATGTCATATATGTTGATGATGCTACCAGGTGGATCACAATCTATGTGATCAAAGACAAATCAGAAGTGTTTAATACATCTAAACACTATCATGCATATGCAAAAAGAATTACAGGTCAAAAATTGAAGAGATTAAGGTCAGATGTAGGGGGAGAGTATTTTTCTAATGAGTTCAGTGATAACTTGTGGAATGCAGGTATAAAGAGGGAAATTATTTGCAGGTACTCTCCTCAACAAAATGCGGTAGCAGAAAAAAGAAATAGGACACTTGTTGAATTTGCAAGATCCATGTTGAAAGAGAAAAACTGTCCAAATTATTTATGGGCTGAGGCTGTAAACACAGCCACATATTTGGTTAATAGATTTCCTTGTAAAGCTTTGAAGGGTATGACACCATATGAAGCTTGGTGGGGTAAGAGACCTACCTTGGATCATTGTAAAATATTTGGATGCCTGGCATATGCATATGTGCCATCTCAATTGAGGCATAAATTGGAGCCCAAAGCAGAGAAGCATGTATTCATTGGTTATGATGACAAGCAGATGGGTTATAGGTTGTGGAGTCCATCCACAAAACAATTCCTTGTGTCCAAGGATGTTACATTTGATGAGCAAAGTACTTGGTATGCAGGTACATCTAATGTGTACACAGAAGTTGAAGAAATTATGAATCAGAAGAAAGGTAAAACAAAGGTTCAGATATTTGATGAAGAAGAGAAAAATGAAATACAAGTTGGAGGTGAAGAAGTGCCAAGGTTTGATCTAGAATGTGATGAACCAGAGACTTCAAGAAGTGGAGAACTCAGGAGGTCTACAAGGCACAAATGGCAACCTACAAGGTATAGCTATGATACTTCATTCTTGACTACTAAGGATTATGCTTACATGATAAAAGCAGATGAAGATCCATCTACATATGATGAAGCTAAAGGGAAGAAGAATTGGGAAGAAGCTATGCAAGAGGAGTATGATGCATTGATGGAAAATCAGACATGGGATCTGGTTCCTAAACCTAATAGCCAGAAAATCATTGGATGTAAGTGGGTTGACAAAACAAAAAGATTTGCAGATGGAACTGTGTCTAGGTACAAAGCCAGACTTGTTGTAAAGGGATATGCACAGACATATGGAGTGGACTATGATGAGACTTATAGTCCTCTGGCAAAAATGACAACCATCAGAACACTCATAGCAATTGCTGCTTGCCAAGGTTGGAGATTGTCTCAATTAGATGTTAAAAATGCTTTTTTGAATGGTTACATTTCAGATGAAGTTTACATGGAGCAACCAGAAGGGTTCAAAGATCAAGTGTATCCAAATTATGTGTGTAAGCTCAAGAGAGCTTTGTATGGATTGAAGCAGGCCCCAAGGGCATGGAATTATAGGCTTGTAAAGTTCTTGAAGGAACTTGGATTTCAAGCATCAAAGGCAGATAGTAGCTTGCTAGTCAAAGCAAGTGAAGATGGATTGATTTATGTTTGTATTTATGTTGATGACATAATACTTACAGGAACAGATGATAAAGGCATACAAATGATTAAGAAATAGATGGAGAAAGAATTCAAAATCAGTGAATTGGGAAATTTGTCTTGGGAATGGAGATTTCATATACTCAACATGGAGTATATGTAACTCAAGAAAGGTATCTGGAAAATTTGCTAACCAAATTAAAAATGGAAGATTGCAGGATAGCACTAACTCCAATGGAAGTGAATCATAGATTGACTAAATATGGAGGAGAAGAATTCAAAGATATGAAGCTCTATCAGAGTTTGGTGTGTAGCTTGATTTATGCTACATTAACAAGGCCTGATTTGTCATATGCAGTTGGAGTTCTATCTCAGTTCATGCATTGTCCTAGAAAGGAACATTGGATTGCAGGACAAAGAGTACTTAGGTACATCAAGGGTACACTCAATGAAGGGTTGTACTATGGGTTTACTTTAGATACAAGAGTCAAAATATACAGTGATGCAGATTGGGCAGGTAATTTGGATGATAGAAGATCAACACATGGATATTTGTGTTATGTGGGAGATAAGCTAATCTCATGGTGTTCTAAGAAGCAACATACAGTTGCTCTATCATCCACGGAAGCAGAATACAAAGGCATGGTGGAAGCTGCAAAGGAAGTAATATGGCTAAAGACACTTATGAAGAGTTTTGATGTGATTCAAAGTACTCCTATCATTTGTGGAGACAATATGAGTTCTTTATATTTGGCAGCAAATCCTATGTTTCATGCTAGAACTAAACATATTGAAATTCAGTATCATTTTTTGAGAGAGAAGGTTATTGATAAAGAAATTGAAGTCATGCATACTCCTACAGGTCAACTTGCAGATATGATGACAAAAAGTTTGGATGGACCAAGTTGCAGAGGTTTAAAGATATGGCAGGAATAAAGAAGATGCAGGTAATCACAATTGATGATTGAGGGGGAGCTGTTGGAGCAAAACAATCAACAATTAGTGATTACATAAAATCCAAAAGTGGAAAAATGAATGGAAGATTGAAGATTAGTTTCAAGAAAGAAGAGATTCAGAAACAAAGTTCTTTTGTACATTACTCTTGTAAATATTTTCAATGTACTTGGAAAATTGACGAGTTAGACTCGTATATATATATAGATACATGTTCATAGTCGGGGAGTGAGATATAGAAGAAATAGAGAAGACAATAGATGTAAAGAATAGAAGAATAGGAGAGAATGAGATGAACATTATGCATGTCATCCATCAGATGTATGAACAATTATGAGAAGAAAAATCTTTCAGAGAATTGTGCGTCGATCTTTTCTTTGATTCTCCTTCTATAGTTAATGTTTTGAGAAATCCTTTTGAACATGTCTAAATCCATAGTTAATCCATCTATGGTTAAAGTTTGAGAGTCCAATTGCAAACAGGCTGAGAGAATTTTGAATAGGAACATTCATATGTAGAAAGTTCTGAATGTCTTCTGAAATAGGTGAAGATTCGATGGTCAAAGAAATGGACAGTGCTCAGTGCATAGTGTAAAGTTTTACACAAATGAGGACTCAAAATTTAAGTTGAGAGGTAAGCCATCTATGCTCTAAAAGCATTTGATTAAAGGGGCTATAGTTTGGGAGAACCATAGCTTAGAAGTTACAGGTGTCAAAGTCGTCATTACAGAGAGACAGTTTCAGACATAGGTACATTGTTTGAGTCATTTCTCACAATCTACTCAAGCATTTGAAGTGTTTTAACTTGGAGAAGATGCGCAACCTCCAGGAAACATACTCTACAAATTTTTGTCAAAAACTTTACATGAATGGTCAGTCAATGAATGATTAATGTGCAGCAGAATTTTTCTGAGAAGTGATTTTTTTCACAATTGATCAATTTCCTGATAGTTTGGTGATTGTTCTTTAAAATTAAGTGGAGTCTGAAGTTATTCTTGATATAGAGGTGTTCTAACATCAAGGATAGCTTGTTCTTTTGGAGATTAACACTCTCCATCAAAGGTGACGATGAAAACATGTTGGAGAAAATCGAATTCTGAGAACAAGCATTGAGAAAGGCATCGCATTAAACCTTGAAAAGTGTACGTTTCGAGTATGAAGAGGATTGCTCCTGGGACATGTGATTTTTAAAAAAGGGATCTCCACTAATGATGATAAAGTGGAAAAAAGCAGACGAGTCCCACCCCCTTAGAACTAGCCGCAACTCTAGGGATTCTTGGGACATGCCAACTATAGAACTTCGCCTTGATAGCAGCACCATTGACAAATCTTCTGAGGAAAAATCAATAGTATCGATGGACTAGAGAGTGCCAAGTTGCATTTGACTCTATAAAAGAGAAGTTGATAAATGCACCAATTTTGCTAGATTTTGATTGGATGAAAGAATTTCATGTGCATACGGATGCTTCCCATACCGCGGTTGGGGTAGTGCTTTGTCAAGCCGATGAGAAGAAATTGGATCATCCCATTTATTATGCAAGTCGAAACTTGAATACTGCCGAAAGAAACTATACGACTACCGAAAAGGAATAAAGTATATCATCAACAAACCCGAGTTATCAAGACGATTGATGAGATGGATGTTACTTCTATAAGAATTTCAATTTATGATGGTAACCAAATCGGGAAAAGCGCACATTCTCGTAGATCACTTGTCTCGAATTGTTAATGAAGAATCAAACTCTAGTGTGTCCAATGGCCCTCCTGATGGTCATCTATTTCAGGTCGATGCCAAATTACCATGGTACACCAACTTGGTAAACTTTTTGTGCACAGCCAAGTACTCATCGGAAGCAAGCAAAAGAGATAAGAAGAAATTGTTAGCATTGGCAAAACACCATAGTATCATTGGCAGACAGCTCTATCAATACTTTTTTTATGAAAGCATTTATGAAAGGTGTCTAGAGGAAGAACAGGCAATCATGGTTTTAAGGTCATTGCATGATGAACCTTGTGGTGGGCATTTTGCATGTGATTTGTGTTGGAGGAGATGGTGGACAGTCTTCAAAGATGAAGTGGTGTTGCTAAAACCTACTTCACAATAGCCAAGAGCAAGTGATGGAGAGTGTAGTGGGCCTCTTTAACTTGCTAATGATCATAAATAATCACCTATGTACTTTGGAACATGATCCGCTAATCAATGGATCAAAACAGATGAGTAGGACATTGATCCAAGGTCACAGACTTGCTATTTTAGTCTCTAATGAGTGGGAGTTGGAAAGTCACTTTCCAAATCATGAGGTAACTTGATCTTCCTGCAATCATCTTCAAACCATGAATTATTTTCATCAAATACCACATCCCTACTAAGTATAAATCCATTTGTTAGTGGGATTGTATAGCCTATATCCCTTCTAGTCTTGGTCATAGCCAATGAACAGACACTTTTCAGCGTAAGGATCAAGCTTCCATCTAATCTGTGAGGGTATATGCACATAGACAATGCACCCAAAGATTTTGCAATGGTCCAATGAGGTCTTCTTGCCATTCCATGCTTCATATGGTGTCATTCCATCCAAAGATTTGGATGATAGACTATTAACCAAGTATGTGGCTATGGAAACAACCTCTCCCTATAGGTAATTGGTAATTTCTTCTCATTCAATATTTACCTTGTAGCTTCTACTATCAATTTGTTCCTTCTCTCTGATACTCCATTTAGTTCAGGAGTATAACCTATTGTGACCTCTCTTTTTATACCTTTGTCTTGTAAGAATGAATCAAACTCATGTGAAAAATACTCACCACTTCCATCATATCTGATTCTCTTCCAGCTTCTACCTGTTTGGTTCTCAACCAATGCCAAATACTTTTGAAACATGTAAACACTTCATCCTTATGCTTCATGAAGTAAAGAATTGTCCATCTACTCTTATCATCTATAGATGAAACATAATACCTTGAACCTAAGATTGATGGCTCTTTGCTAGGACCCCACACATCAATGTGCACAAGTTCCAAGTAGTCTTCATATATGTACCCCTTTCTGTTGAATCCTTGCCTGTGAGCTTTGCCAAATTGGCATGCTCCACATTTGTATATCATTTGTTGCTTGGACACATTTGGAATGCCAAGCACACTCTGATCCCTGCATATTTGCTTTAGTGTTATTTCTCTTATATGACCTAGCCTTTTATGCCATGTCTCTAGCTCAGATAGGTTTTGATCTTTATAATTGAAGAGTGCAATGTTTTTGGTGTCTTTAATCTCAAATGTAAAGAGTCTACTAGATTTATCACCTTTTTCAATCTTCTTGAAGCCTTGTTGAGGAGCTTCCACATATGCTCCATGTCTTGTGAATCTGACCTGTAAGCCTTTCTCAACAATCTGTCCAACACTGATTAGGTTTTTTGTTATAATTGGCACATACACTTTACTTAAGAGGTTCATGTTATGATTAGAAGCCTTGACATTTCCAATTTTCTTAGTAGAGTGTCTAGTGTCATCATCTATTTGCACTTCATGCTTCCCTTTGGGTTCTTCAAGATTAGATAGCAATGCTACATTCCCAGCCACATGATTGGAACAACCAAAATCAGTATAGAAAAGATGCTCATCATTTTTACCTTGTTTGGATGTCATGCTCATGATGAGCAGAGAATCCTCTTGGTCTTTTGTGTAGATGTTACAATCTCTTCTTCCTCTAAAACCTCCTTGATAATTGTTGTTGTTGTAACCTTGGTTGTAGTTGTGATTGTAATTTTTTCCTCTATTGTTGAATCTGCCTCTGCATTGTCCATAGCTCCCTCTATGGAAGCCTCTTCCCCTTTGATTCCTTTTGTTCTTGAAGCATTCTTCTGTGGTGTGGTTGTTTGGGCCACAGATGTTGCAAGGTGGAGTGTTTTAGGATCTCCCCCCTACCTTGCTTTCCTCCTCTGCAACTTCCTCTAATACCTTTTCCTCTACCTGTGAAGTTCACTTGAGAGGTACTAGCCTCTTCTTCATTCTTTTTGCTTCAACCTTTATCCTTACTTTTATTTCTATCTGTATAAAGGGCAAAAGATTGGTTACCTCTAGAGTTGTCACTATTCTTGTTGAATTTTGTCTCATGGGTAAAGAGTTGTCCCATCGAGGTATTGAGGTCAGGTATTTGCATATCCATATAAAGGTCCATTTTTGTGGTGAAGGACTCCCACTTATCATCTGCTTTGATGCCATTTATGATCTGCCTTAATATGTGTTCTTCTTCTATCTCCTCTCCAATGCTTGCAAGCTGATTAGCCACATCCTTCATCTTGGTCACATAATTCGCTTCAATTTGTTTTGGTTGCTTCTTTAGGGTTGTAAACTCCATCCATAGCTGGTTCTTTTGAGCTCTTTTATTTGATGAAAAGTATGAAGAAAGTACTTCCCAAGTCTCTTGGGAGGCCTTGCTATTCCTAATGTGAGGTAATAAGAAATCAGATATTGAGTTTAGTAGATAAGACCTTGCAAGAGCATCCTTTGCACACCATGTGGCCATTGCCTTTCTTGTTCTTCCCTTGTGGGTTGATGTTTGCTCTTGAATGTTGACATCTCTTCATCTCATGAGATGTATCCATATAGACTTCTTCCTTGAAGGTAGGCTTGCACCCTTAGTGACCATGTTGGGTAGTTGCTTCTGTCTAATTTTTCAATGAATGATGGAAATCCATCTCCCATCTTGCTTGTTGTTGCTCTGATACCACTGCTGGAGGAGATGGTGGATAATCTTCAAAGATGAAGTGGTGTTGCTAGAACTTGCTTCACAACATCTAAGAGCAAGTGATGGAGAGTGTAGTGGGCCTCTTTAACTTGTTAATGATCATAAATAATCACCTATGTACTTTGGAACATGATCCACTAATCAATGGATCAAAACAAATGAGTAGGAAGTTGATCCAAGGTCATAGACTTGCTATTTTAGTCTCTACACATGTTCAGTATAATGAACAGTGTTATGAGCTTGCTAGCAATTATCCCAATTTCTTTTGGTGGTATTTGACTAACTTAGATAGCTACCAATCATGAGTAATTTCATAGAAAATGATGAACTACACACAGAGTATGATGTTTAGCAAATCATAGGACTTCCCTGACATTTTTGTGATGCATTAGAGAACAGACCAGAGAGTAAAGATACAAGGATATCTCAGGATTGAGGGACCCAATGATAATGAGATTTTGTAGCTATAAACTAGAGATTATATTGAATATATGATGCTTTAAATCATGACAAATGATCAATCATACACTGAGAACAATCTCTAAGAAAATCACTATTCTGATGTAGTCATAGTAGAGAAGTGAAGTAGAGATATAATCAAAATGTATGTATTAGATCACATAGAAATACAATGTCATTGGCAATAATCTATTGCACAATGTGAGAGTATTGATTGAGCTGTGGAGTGAGCTCTCAAATCACATAGGATCCCTCTCTATTGCTCTCTGAAAATGGAGCCTTATCATGCAAGTCTTTTGATCCACCTTTATAGTTGAGTTTGGAGCCAATCTTTGAATTCAAATTCAAATGTTCACCTAAAACTAAATCCTAAACTATAGGATATATTCTCTCATCAATCATTTACCAAATAAAGTGAGTTTTGATGCTTCCTAACTCCACGTGGAAGTAAGGTACTTTTTACGAAGGTAAAAGGTAATAGATTTTACAAGGGATTGATCATATATGACTCCATGAAATATATGCTAATCATCCAAGTATGTGGGCTTGGATTCTCTTGCACCAACAATTTGACGGCTAGGAAGGTCTTGTTGGTAGAATATTGGTGGCCGACACTATTCAAGGATTGCCACATGTATTTTAAGAAATGCGACAAGTGTCAAAGGATGGGTAAATCGACACTAGTACATGCAACTCCTCTTACACCGGTTTTGGCTCTAAAGCCCTTTGAGAAATGGGGGATTGACTTCGTGGGACCTATTGATCCTCCCTCCAAATGTAGATCCAATAGATATATCTTAGTCTACACCAATTATGTTACCAAGTGGGTGGAAGCAAAAGCTCCGAAGATGGATCGATTCATCGATGTAGCAAAGTTCTTGTACAAACAAATAAGCACTCGGTTCGGATGCCCATTGGAGATAGTGAGCGATAGAGGATCACATTTTGTCAGTGAATTGATTGAGGAATTTATGGGGCTATATAAGATCAAACACAAAAAGTGCACATCCTATTATCCAAGGGAAAATGGTCAAGTTGAAGTCACCAATAAGATACTTCAACAGAACTTGACAAAGATTATGGCTGCTCATAGACGTGGGCTGGGATGAACGGCCTTGTGGGCATATCGAACGTCCTAGCGAGTGATAAATGCATCCATTTTCACTAGTATATGATGAGGAGGCCATCTTCCCCATTGAAAAAGAAATTCCAACACTAAGGGTGGCCATCGAGGCCAGACTGGGAGAGAAAGAACCTTTGAAGGAAAGATACATCCAACTGGTCAAGTTTAGAGGAAAAGAGACTTCTTGCACAACAAAGCTTATAGGCCATTTAGAGAAGACGAAAAGACAAGCATGATAAGAAGCTCAAAACCCATGCAATTCAAGAAGGTGATTTAGTGTTAGTTTACTATAGCAAGTACTACAAGTTCCTTGGGAAATTGCAAACAAGATGGGTGGGACCGTTCAAGGTGGTGGAAGTAAACCCAAATGGTTCTCTGCAAATACAGGATGTAGGTGAGGAATGCGCTCTAGTGAAAATAAACTTACTTCGTGTCAAAACATACTTTAGTTAGTAGATGGGGATTAAAAGAAAGACTGATAGGCAACAAAAATGAAGAAATACGGTGCGAGTGGGGGATTTGCACATATGTATCATATTGGTCTTGTTTTTTCTTTTAATTAGCATTGTTCCTTTCTATTTCTCTAAAGCAAAAAAAAAAAATTGTTGATGTGCAGGGTTATTAGAAATAAGGTGACAAATGGCAGATCACATAACTCAATTGTACTTGTACAGTCTAGTGGTATACATTTTGGATCAGGCACTAGCCAGTATGGACATAGATGTGGAGATCTTGGAGAGGAAGTACGATATAGAAGAAGCTCATTGGTTGGTATGTTTTCTAAACCAAGACTTAGATATTAGCTTTCTTATTCCATGGTTTGAGAATATTTGCTTGACTACATAGGATGCACAGAGGGTAGATATTATTATTTTGACTCCACTCGAGAAATGCCCAATGAGGAAAATGACATTGATTGGGATTGGACTGATATGCTAGTAATTTGCAATGATGATGAGGCTCCTGAAGCAAAGCCTAACTCGCCTCTTGAAGAACATTGACCATCAACTATGAAACAAGGCTGAGTAGAGATTTTTTGAGTTAGCTTATACAACATTGCCACCTTAGGAAAGACTTTAAGATAAAATGAGGAAAATCTGGATTGGTAAGTGTGGTTGCAATTAATCAGTTATATCATATAATCCTTATTCCCTAGCAGGTAATGGCAAGAGAAGGTCGATCTATCAGCTTTCGTGGGTGTTTTTTGTTTTTTGTGTATGCATGATGTGCAAGAATGGTGGGATAGATGATCCTTTTTATCTCTCCCTAACTCTTAGGACATGGGAAATGAAAAAAAAAAAAAGAAAAAAAAGAGAGTGTGCATATATGTGCACCAATGTGCTATGGCAGGTTAGTAGGCAAGTGGAGTCATCTTGGCCGGGTGGTCAGGACCAGGAGCCATAGCTAGCTTCATCCTAGGCTTGGAAAATGATGTGTGTATATATGTTCTGCACTACCTACCATAGCGGGTTGATAGGTGAGTGGAACCATCTTGGCCGGGCGATCGAGACCATGAGCCGCACCTAGCTTTGCTATGGGCTAGCTGTTAGAATTTTAGCAATCTCAAGTGTGGGAACTCATACTAAGTTGAAGTGCCACATCACTCATAATTTTTGGTAGGATATACGACCATTTTTACACGAGTTTTCTCAGCTCTTTACTCACCTAATTCATGGAGAAAAGTCGGGATCATTTGGAGGACATTTTTGAATTCAAATATACAACTACCTTTTTGAGCATTATATAAGCACACACATGGAGCAAAGTTGTGGCCATCCTCCTCTAGCATTTGAGAACTTTTAGGCTCTCATTAGGAGTGTTTAATCTACGTATAAGTTATCCCCTAGCTAAGCAAGCCCCTTGCTTTCTAGAGTTTTCTCATAGGAAGTGATCTTTGATCACCCATACCTCTTTGTGTAGTAGTCCGATTCATTTGCAAGATAGCTCATTTTGTTCCTATGATTGTAAGATTCCGTTTTTATATAATCTTTGCATCAAGCTTTCATTATCCTTGAGTATATTGAGCTTGAAAGCTCTCTAGTCTTATCTCTTCATATTCCCAAGTATATGTGTGTTGGAAGGTACACATCGGTGCAAGCTACCAGTTTGCACAATTTGTGGTTTGCATTATAAAGGGATGTTGATACCTCTAACATTATCCAAATTGAGTGATCTTTGGCTTATTGGAAATCCCATACTTTCAATCCTTATTGTGCAAAATTTCATAGGCTCAGCCATCAGGTCCATAGAGAAATTCAATGTTTGGTGGACTGTGGTAGTGAACTATTTGGTCCTAGGAAGGGCCTATCAATCTTCTGTTGCAACTAGGAGTGGATATACTCCATCAGGTATGAGAGCTCATCATTGAGCATTGCAGACATCAAGAGGAGGCCTTGAAGTTGCTTGAGAGCCAAGGATTGAAGCAAAGACCAACAAGATTTGAAGAAGGAATTGAAGCAAGGGGGAGCTTCTATCGTTATTGAAAGTTGATGACAAGTGGAGACTATTGTGGGAAGGTTACATATCATTCTTTCTCACATCTACAACAATCCAAAGAGGGATTATGATCCACCTATAGTCTCATGCACAATGGGAGAATATAATACTCAGATTGAGAAGCTTGAAAAGAGCAATTGCTAACCTTGGAAGTTTAGAATCTAACTTCCTCATGGGAAAGCGTCTTTGGGGGTTGGTTAGTAGTACTAAGGTGAAGCCATACATAGATCCACATACACCTACTGAGAATCAAAGGAGAGCCATTAGAGGATGGGAAGAAAGGGGTAGGAGAGTGATCTTCATTCTTTCTCAACACATATGCAACTCCATGATAGGTCATATCCAAGACCTAGATACATTTAAGAAGGTTTGGGAGTGTTTAGAAAGGTTGTACTATACCTCTACAAAAGATTAAAAAATTCAGCTCAAGAATGAAATCAACAACCTTAGGAAGTCATCAAATCATAGCATTAATGAATTCATACTCAAAGTAAAAGAGATCGCGGATGCACTTCGTTCAATAGGATGTGTTGTAGATGATGATGACCTAGTTGTCCACACAATTAGTGGGCTTAGAGAATATGATAAATGGAAGGCTTTCACAACCTCTATGTATGTAAGGGATTCATTACCATATTTTGAGCAACTTACTTCTCTTATGGTGACTGAGGATCTCAACCATGGAGGCAACAAGTCAAAGGGCAGCCAAGACCAACTCTTCTACGCAGGCAAAGGAGGAAGAGGCAAGAGCAACAGAGGTGGTTCAAGAGGAAGAGGTAGAAGCAACTACCAACAAGGCAGCCAAAGCTATCAAGGGAGTCAATCAAGCCAAGATGAAGGTCAATCATCAAGAGGAAGAGAAAGAGGAAGAGGTAGAGGAGGAATATATGGAGGTCGAGGCTACTCCAACTCAAATGGATGCTTCAATTGTGGGAAGCAAGGACACTATGCCAAAGATTGTTGGAAAAACCAAGGTGGGAAAAATTACAAAGGGCAAGGTAATTATGCTAACTCCTCAACAAATTTAGGAAATGAGCATTTCTTAGTTATGAAGCATAAAATTGAAGGTCAAGCACATGATGAGGTGTGGAATATAGATAGTGGTTGTAGTAACCACATGTCAAGTAAAGACGAGTACTTCAGCAATCTTCAAGCACCCAAGCAAAGAGGCTTTGTGGAGATAGGAGACAATAGAAATCATGAGATACAAAAAATGGGAGATGTGAAGCTTGAAGGCAACCACAAAGCAAGAGGACTATCGGAGGTATTGCATGTTCCTACTATTACAAAGAACTTAATCTCTATTGGACAGATGATTGAAAAGGGATACCAAGTCAAGTTCAACCACAAAGGATGCTTTATTGAAGACCCAAGGAATGGCTATCAGTTGATAGCCAAAGGAAAGAAGGAAGGAAGGATGTTCACTCTTGACATTGGCAAAGGACAAAGCAACAAGGCAATGTTCATCACCTATGGCAACAAAAAGATTGAAGATTTAGATTTGTGGCATAAAAGGTGTGGTCACATCAACATTCAAAGGTTGAAAGACATGGGGAAGAGGCAATTGGTAAGATTTTCACCACATTTTTCATTACAAATGTTGCATGAGATGTGTGAAGCTTGTCAACTAGGAAAGTATACTAGACAGCCCTTCACGAAGAGTGGATATGTAGCACATGGTGTGTTAGACCTTATGCACACAGATGTGTGGGGGCCAACTAAAGAGACCTCTCTTGTAGGTAATAGGTACTTTGTAACCTTCATAGATGACTACTCAAGAAAAGTATGGTTGTATTGTATAAAGCAAAAATCAGATGTGTTTGATGTATTCAAAAGATTCAAGGCACAAGTTGAAAAGGAGACAAGTTGATACATCAAATTCCTAAGGTCTGATAGAGGGGGAGAATACTTCTCCCATGCTTTTTGTGATTTCTTACAGGACCAAGGTATAAAGAGGCAAATCACTTGCAGGTATACCCCCCAACAAAATGAGATGGCAGAGAGGAAGAATAGGTATATTTCTGAAATTGATAGGAGTATGTTAAATGAAATGAACGTGCCTTTAACATATTGGGTAGATGTTGTATCTACTACTATGTACTTGATGAATAGGAGTCCCACATCAGGGGTACACGACATGACACCTGAGGAGGCATGGAGTGGAAGTAAACCAGACCTTTCACCCATTAGAATCTTTGGGTGTGTATGTTACATGCATGTGCCAAAAGAGTTGAGAGGTAAGATGGATGCAAGGGTTGAAAGATGCATGTTTATTGGTTATGCTATGGAGCAAAAAGGTTACAGGTGTTACAACTCTAATACAAATGTGTTAAAGGTATCTAGAGATGTAGTGTTTGATGAACTCAAACCATGGTATGCTTCCAATGTTCCATTGCAAGAAGAAGATAGTGAAGAGGCAGAGAGGAGGTATGAAGCTAGGTTTCAAGATAGCTTGGAAATCAATGGTCCAAGCACACAAAAGAGTTCAAGCATGGATTCAGCCCATCAATTAGCGAAAATAAAGGAAAGGCAACATTGGTAGAGCTTGATGAAGATGGACATGAAGTTGAAGAATTTGAAGAACCTATGTTAGAAGGGGGAGCTACATCAAAAGCAGAGATCAAGGCACCAAGGCAAAGAAGGTTCATTCCACCAAAAGGAGAAGAAAGGAGGTCAACAAGGGTAAAAAGGAGAAGAAAAGAGGTCACCAAAGACAATCTCAAGGCTTTTCTATGATAGTTATATTGCTTGGCATTATGCTTTCATGACCAAGGTTATCAAAGATCATGAACCGTCTACCTATGAAGAGGCCAAAGACATAAAGGAGTGGCAAGAAGCTATGGAAGAAGAGTACAAAGCCCTTGAAGACAACAATGCATGGAGTCTAGTTCCACAAAAAGAAGGGATGAAGGTAATTGGCAACAAATGGGTCTATAAAGTGAAGAGAAATTGTGATGGTTCAATTGCTAGGTACAAAGCAAGGCTTGTGGCAAAAGGATTTGCTCAATCCTATGGGATTGACTATGAAGAAACATTCATCCCAGTTGCAAAGATGACCACAATTAGGGCAATCATTGGGGTTGACACATCTATGAGGTGGCCAATATATCAATTGGATATAAAGAATGATTTTCTTAATGTTGATTTGCAGGAGACAGTCTACATGACTCAACCATTAGGGTTTGAGAACCCTAAGTATAAAAAATTTTGTTTCTAAACTTACAAAAGCATTGTATGGTTTAAAGCAAGCTCCTAGGGCATGGAATCAAAGGCTTGTGGAGTATTTGTGCATGTGTGGATACAAGACAAGTGACGGAGATCCTTCCTTATACCTCAAGAAGGAAGGAAGACTAGTTGTCTATGTATGCATATATGTGGATAACTTGATTATAACAGGAAGTGATGATGCAGGTATCACATGGATCAAGGCCAAGCTTGGAGAAGTTCAAGATCAACCTCAACTTGAAGGAGATCAGTGGAGACTAACACTTGAGCTTGAGGGGGAGTGTTACAATTTTAGAAATCTCAAGTGTGGGAACTCATGCTAAGTTGAAGTGCCACATCACTCACACTTTTTGGTAGGATATACAACTACGTGTCCATGAGTTTTCTCAACTCTTTACTCACCTAATTGATGGAGAAAAATCGGGATCATTTGAAGGGCATTTTTGAATTCACATCTACAACTACTTTTTTTAGCATCATATAAGCAAACACATGGAGCAAAGTTATGGCCATCCTCTTCTAGCATTTGAGAACTTGTAGGCTCTCATTAGGAGTGTTTACTATAGGTCTAAAGCTAGCCTCTAGCTAAGCAAGCCCCTTGCTTGCTAGAGTTTTCTCATAGGAAGTGATCTTTGATCACCCATACCTCTTTGTGTAGTAGTTTGGTTCATTTGCAACATAGCTTATTTTGTTTCTATAATTGTAAGCTTTCTTTTGGATATAATCTTAGTAACAAGCGTTCATTATCCTTGAGTATTCCATCATTCCAAGGGAGCGTAATCGAATTCAATATCTGAGTCTGGATAAGGAAAACTCATTGTTGATAGAACATCAATTCAGTAGACATAAATCTTATGGAGTGAGTATGCCATCCTATCTACCCATAACATGAATGGAAGATATCTAGGCCATTGCTTTATGTCACCATTTCATGCCTTAGAGATCGCCTCATGATAGAAGGGTGACCTCTCTCAATCTTTCCATTAGCCTCAAGGTTATAGTCAGTAGTGAGTGACAAATGAATTCGATGATGATCAAGGAATTCCTTCGTCTCTTTTGCATCTAATTCTACTCGGTCCGCAACCACTTTCTCTATATATCCAAATCTTGATATCACGTCTTCCAATAGCAATCTACATACATTATAAGTAGTCTCAATGCCTAATTGAAGAATGCACTTGACATGTGGCACAAGTGCTTACAAAGTCTTGCACACTCACATATATGTCTGGAAACAAGTAGACTTCCCTAATCTTTTCATACATCACATAAAATCATTTGTGACCTTCCCATAAGGTCTCATGCATCTCTCTCATGACCCTGCTCTGAAGACTCCTACTACTCATTAACTGATGTTGATTCTTCACCTTGCCTTTAACATATCGCCAAATAAGCCCATCCTTCATAAACAAATTGTAAGACTTTTTTCTAATGGATCTTTACTTACTTGTGGACCGGCCTAAGGAAGGTTTGAGTGAACTCAGATAATTTCCTATATCTTTCCATTCTCCAGCATACTCACTCTTGCAAAATTGCTCCTAACATAGAATAATGGATCATATCTCATCATGGTCATTTCTCTTTCTACCTCATTATCATCATGAGAATCATCATCAAACTTCGCTCTTGAAAGCATATCAGCAAGTGTATTCAGTTTTCTAGCTATGTGAAAAAAAGCCGGATTAATACACTTTACATGTGAGATCCACCTAAGCATCACAATATCCGGAGAAAAACAACTGGTTATCATATCTATGAGTGGACGATAGTCATATTCTACAACAACATTTCCTCCAATGAAATATTCTTTATCAGATTTTTAGCAATCACCAATCCCCATAACTCTCTCTTTATCTGTCGATACTTTCTCTGAGTTTCATGTAATATCTTCTTACCAAAGCGAACTGCATATCTCTACCCCTCATCATCATCTTCATCTATGATCCAACCTATACCAATAGGATTGGTATCAACACTTAAAATGATAAGCTTCTAATTCAAATAATCAACACACTTTAGAATTGGGGCTTCAATTAGCAGTTGGTTTAGTTTATGCATGCCTCTTGATTGTTTTTCTGTCCAAACAAACTTCTTTCGGTTTCTCAGTAGATTTTATAAATGGTTTGCGACATGAGCAAATTAGTTAGGAATCCAGATCACATAGAAGACACAGGCTCCCAAGAATCTCCTTACCTTGCTAATATTATGACACAGCTCAAAGATGTCCTACAATGAGAACCTTGTCCACTCCAAAAAATAGATTTCTCTAGAGAAAATGTTAGCCCTACCTCTTCTAATCTCTCAAATATTTTCTAACAATTAGAGATATGCTCACTAACAAATTTCCTACAATCAAAAGCATCTAAACTCTCATCTTTCACTCTTTCCTCACATCCTTTTATCGGAAGATCTTCAATAAAAGGCAAAGTTACTGAAGGTATAAAGTCATGTGGGACAAGATTCATGGCATTCATCAAATCAGCTATAGCATTTGTTACTCCCTCGACAAATTACACATGCATACAAGGTCAAGTGGAGTCTTCATTGTCATAATATCTCTACTATCAATAGCCAACTGAAACTAATCATACCGTGAATACAAATTACCCATGGATTAGATGGAGTGCCTAGCAAATGCTTCTACAAACTCATCTACTATAGGTCATCTCCCTACATTTCTAATCATAACTTTATTTACAGGTTGCAAATCCTAGATGAAATGAAGTTTTCCATTCTTCTTTGGAAGTATGAACCACCTATTCAAATATGGTGCGAAAGATGGTTCCAATGTTTGCATGGATATCTTTTCCTTTAACAATCTCATCAATTCAGGTTTAGTGGATCCTAGCATAAATTTTGGTCAAAATAAGCCCCATACTCTGTCACTAGTGCACAATCATCGCACTCATAATTATAAGAGTTAATGGGGTTTTTTCTTAGATTCTTCATATTTCTTGCATGATTCGGCCAAACACTCGACTTGTAATGAGTTCAACCCGAATCTCAATCGGATTCTCGCATATGTAGATCCATCATCCATTGTCTTTGCCTCCATCCGCATTTCGACTATGAATGGCCACCAAAGAATAGCCTCCTATGAACAGTTGTTTTGGGCAAAGAAGTGGAATTCCTCAGAAACTCCCCCAATTGTCACAGGTACAAAACCACATGCTCCTAGCAAATCTCTGAAGCCATTGTCTACGGTCCTCCTCTAGACATGTTCCTTTTCTATGGTCAATTTGAACTTGTCACACAACTTCTTGGATATCAACGTTATCTCCAAACCTGAGTCAATCAAGGCCAAAGCCAAATATGAATCTCCATCATTTTTTAATTTTACTTTTATCTTCGGAACCCCTCTTGCCCAAAACTTCTTATTATAATCACTCTCTTACTTTCTTGTCCCATCATCAAGTCTCATTGGTCCTAGAGAGTTTCTATTTACTTGACATATCGCAATCTCATCAACTTTTCTTGAACATTTATGGTCTTTTTAATAGGTTCCTAGTTCTTTTCATTTACTTGACTTGTCTCTTGAATTTTAATTGGCTTATCTGGCCTATTTCCCCCTATTATTGCCTTTCTTTTTGCCTCTTCTTGAGAAGTAATAGGCCCCTCAAAGCATACTTAAGGCCTATTCAAGAAATTTGGGAATTATTCAAGTCCCATTTATAATACTTACTATGTTAATTTCTTAAGTTTTAGCCCGACCTTGATACTCAATTTATAATAAAATTATTCTTAATATTAAAGGGACAATTTTTAATACTACAATCAAGAGAAAAATAACTTGTTATAGTGTGTATATGACTCAAAAAGTAAAACATTGGGAGACAAAGCATTGTCTCAAAATCCTGTGTAATTCCCATTTTTCCTGAATAGGCCTTACTTTCTTTTCGGTCTCTTTAGCCATTTCCTCTTTATTCTTACTTTGTCTTCTAGTTACTCTTCTTTCTGGCTCAACCTTGTCTTCCATTTCTTCTCTTCTTCTCTTATCCTCAACATTAGATATGTGCGAGTAGATAGGGAACTAATCCACAAAATACTTCTAGGTATTGTTCTACATGATCGCATCTCTGGCTCTAACTAGGGCTTCTATAGAGTAATTATTTTGCAGTTGTGGCCTAATTTTTTCTTCATCTCCTTCTTCCAATGGCTCTAACTAGGTTGTTGATGTGTTAGCATTTGTACTTCATAGGTTCTCATATAGCTTCTTCTTTCCTACCTTCCCCCAGTTTACAGGTAGAGGAAGCCGAGTCCTAAATTCACAAAGCTTCTTATCTTTGTCTGTTACTAATTGATGTTCTTAAGCATATTTCAACTCTTCATATGCATAGGAAAAGTGTTTCTGTGCATCATATAAGAAACACCTCTTTTCTCCTCAAAATCCACTAATTCCTCGTCTATCAACTAGCCCAATATTTTTAGATACATGGGCTCAACTAGTGGTACAAGGTTCTGTTGAGCAATGGGCTGCACTAGAGGTGCAGCATGAGGTATTGTGTATGTGTGCACATTAGGCATTGGTATTGTATTTCTTTGGAAAGGTTCTATGTAGGTAGTGCTCGGCTAAGCATGGAGGGGGTCTTGATAACCCATGGATTACACCTTATTGTGTAAGCTAGCCATCTCTTTGGACAGAGATGCTTACATTGTCATAACATTTTCCATCTCCTTGCTCAGAAATTCTAATTGTAATTCTAGTGGTGTGTGTGAAGCGGATACAATATTAGCCATAGCTTGTGCTACAAACACATTCCGTCCTATTGGAATAGGTGTCTCTCTTGTCTATAATGAAGCAATCTATATAGGTCTATCATAAAGTACAACCTCTCATCGCCTCATCTAGGCAACTACCTCCACTTTTTTCCTAGCTGTTACCAAGTCTTCAATCAGTCCAAATCTCTTCCTATCCTCTTCAATCCTTCTTTCAACTTCAAGCATGTCCTCAGGACTTAAAATCTTAGGAAATGAAATCACCAGATAAGGCTTTAGAAATTCTAGGTTAGCATGAGGAAGCTGAAAATATCTCCTAAGGAACTCGTTCAGTAGGTGTTTCACAGATGCAATGGGTTTTGGGGAGTGAACCCATCACAAAAAACCCTCTCTACTAGATATCTTCTAAATAGAAGAGTTTATGTAATTCCTTTATAAAATCTATCCAAGCCTTCTATATGTGTACTGAGATGGATGCTAAGATCGACCCCAAAATTACTCGAGTGAAAAAATGAGTCAACATCTCTTTGGGTAATCCATGGATCTTAGCTTGGTCTTCAAATACGTCCAATTACTCAATCACAATTAATCTAGTAAACTTCCCCTTGTCTCTTAAGATAGCTTGGACCACTCGAGCCCCTTGCTTATCAATCATCAATTCTTTGAATACTTCCTCCATCTCTTTCCTCTGGTTTGTCCTAGTGCGAAGGACAATGTCAGGGTAAGTGGATCGACCATTTCTCTTAACTCGGAGTAGAGTTCAAACAAGAGACTAGATGAGTCTCGATCCAAGAGGTGAAGGTAGGTCTAAAGTTCTCTTTTCGAATCTCAAATCAACTATCTAAGTAGACTCTACTACTAGGATTAGGGTGTATGAAAATCTCGAGTTACTTAGTTTCTTTTTAGGCTTCATTCAATTCTAACTATCTTTCTTTGGCTTTAATCTCTTGAATTTAATTCACTTGAACTTGATTTGATTTATCTTTTCTCTTCATCTTGGTTACTTGAATTGATATGTTTCTTGAACATGATCCCTCTTACTTTCCTTTCTAAGTATTAAGCTTGATTTCTTTTTAGTTTTTACTTTCAAAACTTATTGTCTTTTGAGTTTAATTTTTCTTCATTTTATGATTTTTTATGATATTTTTTGTTCTTTTTACCTAAGCTATGATAGTAGTATTCTTTTTATCTTAATAACGATTGAAAAGAGTGCTCAAGATGAATCTTTTAGACTAAATGTAGAATATGAGTTATCAAACTCAAGCAAAAAATAGTCTTTCTTTTTATGTGTGTAGCAATGCAAGTATACATAGAACTTGAGAAAAGGAATATCTAGAACTCTGATTTGAAGCCGAGTTTACGGGTTCGTGGAGTGAAAATATTTTTACAATTACTTTCTGAAAATACTAAATCTAAGTAATTCTAAATGTGCATGAAAAGTGTGTTCTTTGTGAACTCAAGGTTTGGGTGGTGAGTCAAGGATCTCTATCCCCAGGGAAACCGCCTCACTTCATGTTGACTTCAAGTTGTCAGAGGCAAGTATGTTCATGATAGGCAGAACAAGTGGTATGGTTG